>VYZV01044417.1:62998-84803 GCA_013401275.1 Pandion haliaetus
GCCTGTCCTTTCTTCCAAAGACAGTAAACTCTCCTTTTTTCCCTGAGTCCTAGCAAAAGCTCCCTTTTCAGCCAGGCCAGTCGTCTTCCCTGGCGGTTTGTCTTGCGATGCAAGGGAATAGCCTGGTCCTGAGCCTTTAAGTCTTGAAGAATGTCCAGCCTTCCTGGTTCCCTTTGCCCTTCAGGACTGTCTCCCAAATTTATGTCTCCCAAATATATTATGTACAAACATGTATTTAAAATACATTTAAAAGCAAACAAATATTGAGAATATCAAGTCTGACACCCTGAAAAACTGCTATGTCCAAAGAAGATTGCTAGCAGACCTGCACAGAGGATCCTAGTGTACTTTTGACTCTGCAGGATATTTTAAAGTGACAAATCTGCTTTAACTCCAAATGGGAATTAAAATAAAAATGGGGGCAGAAAACCTTGTATGCCTGAAGTCACACTGGGTATCAGGGCAGAGAGAGACTTTGAATGGAAAATTTCCATCTCTCTCTTCCAGTAGTCTATAGAGGTGTTCAGCACCTCCACTTCACAGGTCACAGGCATCCCAAATGAGGCATCCAGAAAGGAGGACAAAATTATTGTGAAAAATGTGACTTTATGGAAGATGTCAGGAGACAATACACTTGTTGATGGAGTGTTCTTCAATAGCATTAGGTACAAGGTTGCATTTCTCTTCCCAGCAGTCATTCACTACACTCTCTATCTCCTCAGATGAATGGAGTAGGATCTTTACCAGCAAGATTCTCATTCATTATATCAGTCTGAGTCATTCTGTAGGAAACAACCAGAACATCAGTGAACAAGACAGATTTCTATGGGAAACAGTATGTGGTTGTATATTAGAGTAACCCCTTCACTGGAATCCATTTTCCTTTTGTATGTGTAAGCTAAAGAGGAGAAAGCAATCAAAAAAGTTTTGTTAGCCACATTTAGATGGAGTACTCACATTGCTGAATGACCTGGGTTGTGCAAACCAAAATATTCAAACATCTCCAGGTTTTGTCAGAGTTGATCTCTATTTACAATTTATTTACAATTCAAATGTCTACGTTTGGGGGTTTCCTTTGTAGACCGAAAAAAATGTAATTTTCCATTTTTTAGTAATTATCTAAAGGTAATTATAATTATCTAAAGGTAATAATAAACAGCTCTTTCCAAACACTGATTAGATGCTGTCAATAAACTTTGATGTAGTAGTCTTAAAAAAATGGGCAAAAGCACAAGAGTTAAAATATTTTTAAAGTAAAATACATATTTGGAACAACTGAAACAATTTGAGAGAAATTCATTCACAATGTATTTAAATATTTTTTTGGTTATGAAAAACATGAAAAAAGATTCAGAATAATTGTTGAATTTAATATATGTATTAGAAGCAGAAACCAATTTGATTCTAAATGTATTTAATAATTATATGATAATGTTTCTTAAGATGTTAAGGGATCAAGATTAAAATCCAAAACGTTCTTCTTACTTCTGTGTTACATATTCCTGGGGAAAAAATTAACTTTTAACTGTTTACATATTTCAAAGTATGCCTAATTTTTCAAAAAGCAAAATGAAAGGACACAGTTCCTTAATGGGGATTTTCTCTTCTTGGATTTTCACTTCTGATAGGAAACAAAACATTTAAATTTTAAATTACTTTGAACATATTTTTCATTTTGCCCAAATACAGCCTCACTTTTGATAGTACCAGAAAAAACAAATCATGTAAATGGAAGAAGACCATGAATTTAAAAGCACTAAGTCCCAGAACAGCATTAAAGGTATTTTAAGGTAAGAAGAGCAGAGTGTAATATTCAACTGTGATAGCATGAGTTCTACATATCAATAACAACTACCTTTCAGCTTTTTTTTTTTGAGTTGTACAATGCTTTTTCTACTAAAAATATCCACACTAAAATACAATGAGAAGAACTAGTAATGGGAAGGAATGGAAATATACTGAAGGAAATTATTTTGGTTGTTTTTATTTTGATGGAGCGGCTTGTTTCTTATGTGAGCAATTGGAGCAACTTCAACAGGATTTTATTCTGTGAGAGAGATTAGAGGCTTTGAGAATCTGATTTTTTATGAGCAGTTGAGCATAGTACATATAGTACTAGCTGACAGAGGACAGTCAAAAACGGTGAGCATTTTTAATGTAAACATACCTCGGAGTACAAGGACATACCTGGAACACAACTCCCAAGACAGCAGCTGAAATTTTAGGGAGGCCAAAAGATACACATAATGCACAGCAATTTACAAACATCTACATGTATGCAGTTATTGTACTGAAATGTTCTCTTTAGCATACTTAAACCACTAGTAGGAGACATTTCTCAGCCATTAGATGATTTTTGGTCTGCATGAAGAATAGATAGGTGAAGACCTAAGGAGTAGCAACAGTGCAACTGGAGCACCTAGCTTGTTGTTGATATTTTGGGGTTTTTGTATGAGGATAAACGGAAGAGGCAGGAAATTTTGAAGAAGTTTATCTAGGTAATGAGAGAGATGGTGATGAAATAGGCAATGAAAAGACCCTAAAACAGTTAGTTTAGAAACATCAAGATAATACTGAGATTTTTTTTAGAAGCCAATTTCTGTTTCGTCAAATATGGAATCAAACTAGTCATTTATGGGAATAACTGAATGATCATGAGTCTTGGAAAGATAGAAATAGTTTAAATTCAGAAGTGTAATGTGCAAAAGTGCAAATCATTGTCAAATCAAACTAGTTTCCTTGTCTTAACACTGTAACTGGCCTAGTGGTTAACATGATAAAACTCCACTTTAGTAGGGGGATTTGACATTTGTCCCACATGATACACTCATAAGCAGAGTTAAGGTTTACAGTCAGATGAAATCACCACAATGTGGATGCATAGCAGATGCAAAAGATGCTCACAGAGTGTAGATAGCCCTTCATTATTGAATAGGAAAATGAGTAAGTATCTTATATTAAAAGAACTACATATAGTTTAGTCCAGGCAGTGAAAACAAGTGAGAGATGGTAAGAAAAGAGGTAGGAAGAAGACAACATGATAACAGCCTGCCAGTAAATGAGAGATAGTCTTAAGAAGGAGAGTGTTTAGTCATTCTCTGTGGCCTGAGCACACAGGAGAAGAAAGAAAATCATTTAATAAGAGGCAAAGAACAAGTAGAAAAATTTCCAGTCATGAAGGGTCATCCTGTGAGTCATGGGACATGAAATCTACACAGATTGCAAATCCTCCTTATCCAAAGGATTTTTAGAAACAGGTTTTACATAGATCAGAAAAACTAGAGATACTTGGTCAAACCAAGACACAGACCAAAGGATCATTTGCCATCTCTTCCAGCACGACATTTCTGTCTTCACTACAATTTATTAGCAAAAAGGTCTATGATATGGTATGAAGTATTATACCATCTGGTCTTGTAAGGCAAAGTAGCTTCCCTGAAGTCAGTAGTGATCATTTGATTTCTGACAAATGAATATTTGATTGTAGGAATCTCTTAGTAAAAAAAAAACACAAACCAAGAAAACCCCATAACTATATTAAAAAAAACAAAAACAAAACCAGACCAAACCAAAACAAAGCCCCAAAACCAAAAAACTTGTCTTGCTAGCCATCAAAGAATAGAAAACTGCTATTCAGCTAAGGCAAATTAAGAGATCCAACAAAGGCTGCTTATGGTGTTCCTGGCAATGCAAAGGAAATACTATGAGAAGGAACCCAAAGTACTCCCTAGCAGGGAAGGGCAACTGCACCTAAGTACTTTCTTTTGGCATAATTTATACTTGTAGTAGTAACATCTTAGAAAGTCACATTTTCTAAGTACCCCTGAGGTCTCAAACATCTTCCATTTTAGGGGACTGTTCAGATACAAGATGCTTGCAAGCAGTTATTTTATAGCCCAACTCCTAAGCACAGTGGCCTGTTATTACTCTTTTACACTACTGAAACTCTTTACTGTAGAAATAATTTTTTAAATTCTCTCATCTTCCCTTTCCAGAATGACAAATGAAACCATGAGGTGCTAGAATGTGTAAATACAGGATTTTTTTTTTTATGGTTTTCTATGGATTGGATGGTTTTTTTCCTTCTCATTTACTTCTGAAGCTAAATGCGAAGTTCTTAGGATAGTGATGTTGAGCTGCTCATGTAAGATATTTCTTTTCCTCTCACTATTGTGCTTCTGTCATGGTTTAACCCCAGCCAGTATCTAAGCACCATGCAGCTGTTCACTCACTCCCCCCCACTCAGAGGGATGGGGGAGAGAATTGGGGAAAAAAAAAGGTGAAACTCATGGGTTGAGATAAGGACAGTTTAATAGAACAGAAAGGAAGAAACTAATAATGATAACAACAACAATAATATTATGACAATAATAATAAAAGGATTGGAATATACAAAACAAGTCATGCACAGTGCAACTGCTCACCACGTGCCCAGTTCATTCCCGAGCCCGCACCAGGCCAGCTCCCCCAGTTTATATACTGGGCATGACATCCCATGGTTTGGAACATTCCTTTGGCCAGTTTGGGTCAGCTGCCCTGGCTGTGTCCCCTGCCAGCTTCTTGTGCCCCTCCAGCCTTCTTGCTGGCTGGGCATCAGAAGCTGAAAAATACTTGACTTAGTCTAAACATTACTTAGCAACAACCGAAAACATCAGTGTGCTATCAACATTATTCTCATAGTGAATCCAAGACATAACACTATACCAGCTGCTAGAAAGAAAATTAACTCTATCCCAGCTGAAACCAGGACAGCTTCTCATGAGATTTTTTTTCAGACTAACACTGCCCAAGAGGCCATAACAGTTTAAATAATCTGCAGGCTATTAATCAAAAGTGAAGACTATTACAGAAATCAAAACAAATTGAAAGCTATACCTGTTTTTAAGAACAGTGGTAATTAATGAGGGAAGTAATGCAGGTCAATCTAATAAGATAACTATTGGAAACTAAGCATTGCAAAACACTATAATATTGCAGGGGATCTGGGTCTGACAAGATTTTTAATAACAACTAAAAAATGCAAATTATCTATTTGAAAAGACGTAAACTTGTACCACTAGTATTCTTGGAACAGAGATAATTTTAACATTGAGCTTGTAACCAGAAGATGGAAAGTGCTGAAAAGATTTTCAGTTTCTGAATTTGTTGGGCTGGGCCCAGCTTTGCGTTTTTTTATGCAGTAATGCATAGCAGTACCTCTCTGGGATATAAAACAGAATAAAGAAAGGAGGGAGGCCAGCCTTGGAGTCCAAGTTCATTTGCATGTGGAGCTCACTCGTTTTCATTAGTGGGTTTCTCAGACACACAGATGTCATTTGCAGCCCAGAGTACCTGCTCTAGTGGATGGGGGACCTACAAATTTGGCACTCTATTCAAGTGGAATGCTCTTTATGAGGTTTGGCCCAAGAAATTCAGAAACAATAAAAAATAGTGGGGAACGGTGTTCAAGTTAGCTGAAAGTATATTCTAGGCACAAAACCTGTTAATAAATGACATTAGTTTGAAGTTATTTCTTGTGAATTTTTGGGGGAAAAAGTGTCTGTAAGTTAGGACAACATATATCAGGAAATCAGAGTGAGTCACCACTTAGAAGGACATACGAAGGGCAAGAGCTGCTCTAAAAATATATAGAAGAAAGAAACAAATGCAAGTATTGAAATTTTTATTTACAGGAGAAATTATAACTAACAAATGGCAAGAATGAGATGAGAATATTTATGACTTAACTTGCTTCACTTCTCCTTAAATCCACAAATATATTCCTACCCTGTTGTAATAACATACTTAAAGTAATAGCCAAGGAAGGTGGTGAGGCAAAAAGCAGACTAGAAATCAAAATGGAGTAGAGAAAACTGGGTCTAAAATTTTCTTCTCATCTCAATTATCAACAATTTGTGTTGAGTGTATTACCTGAAAAAGGGTCATGTTTAAAGATGAAGGCAGTCAGGGAAGCACCATTCAGTACAGTTTATTACAGCTAAGCAGGAAGCTCCTGACAGAACACAACAGAGGCAGA
The DNA here is from genome assembly GCA_013401275.1 of Pandion haliaetus. NCBI lineage: Eukaryota > Metazoa > Chordata > Aves > Accipitriformes > Pandionidae > Pandion > Pandion haliaetus. The sequence continues at coordinate 69,015 of VYZV01044417.1, forward strand.
GCTGGTGCATACCCTGACCAACCAGGCTGAAGGCTGAAATGACTGCCAGTAGGAGATTATCAGACATAATGGGACTACACGTGTACAGTGGCACCAGGAAGAAGAGCGGTGGACCGTGATGAACTCATCCTCCTCCTTTGTATTGCTTCTGTGGCGTGCAGGCAATGGTTCTTGCAAAGCAAGGGCAACTTCATACCTGCTTTGCCAGGACTCCCCAGCAGAAAAGTTACAGAGCAGGTGATACACTGGGTTTAGGGCTGGTACCTTTCTTTCCTGAAAGTCGTGAGAGGGCAGACTCTGCTCAGCTAACCACCCTGCCTCCTGTAGAGGCTGGCTGCACGTGCAGTGCCCCTCACTACCTGCAAACTGCTGCACCATGACGTATCTATCCCAGGTTGAACAGGGACTGATCATTTGCCTTTTACCCTCCTGTGGCAAGAAGGTTGGGAGAGGCTTGCTAACAGAAGCTAATGAGGAAACTCAGTTAAAAGGTGATTCGACGCTGGTTAGAAGAAAACTGGAGAGTGGGAAGAATGGAGCCAGCCAGAAGAAGAAAAGCAGCATGAATGTCAGCAATACAGCAGGACACAGCTAGTGAGAGCAATGCTGGGGGACTCTGTGAGAAACAACTGCCTGGTATTTCGGTAGCACGCTGTCATTGAAGAGTCTCCAGAGTGAAAACAGAGAGCAAGGAATTTTGCCTTCCTGCAGCAAATAACTGCAGCTATTACTGCTCTATCTGAGCACAACACGTACTGTGTCCACTGCATGGAGACAGCAACATGGCCTACTAGGGTCGATGTCCCTTCAGTATGATCTGAGTGTAACGAAATAGCCATGGCAATTTTTGTTAGAAGCCAAAATTACTCCTCTTGTCTAAGCAGACTGCTGTTGCAAACCATGCATTATACAGTACCTTCTATGAGGAGCTCTGATTTTTAGGCTGTTGCTTAACTTTCCCTGACCAGAGTGGTCATTGCACAGATTTCTCTGAGCTGGTAGTGACCGTATAGGAACCCCTTCCTTTCTTAGGTGGTGAACTTAAGTTGCAATTCAAACCCAAAGTTCAGAGTTGGTAAACACAGCCCATCGGTGCTGGAGAGATCCCCTGCAGTTCCACAGGACATCAGGTGAGAGCCTGCAATGTGAGACCTGAGCCATAGGGTAACACAGGGCACAAGAGGACACATTTATTATATGCCCCTTGGAGGTAGACTGGTAGCAAAATGGAGAAATTACAACACCTGGGAAAGGACAAATATTTTTAAGGACTGTGTGCCAACAGTTTGAGAGACAAGAAAAATAGGATAGTACAACTCAACATCCCAACTGTGCAAAACCATTTGTGAAGAGGTTGACACAAGCAGTCCTACTCATAGGATGTTGGTGTATAGACTGAGTGTGTTCAGTGACAGCATTGAGTAGAGAACTGTACAATGTTTTGAGAGAGACAGGGAAAATACAAAGACCTCAGATACAGACAGGACAACAAATTCAGGTGAAGGTAGGACCCAGGTATTGCTGGATTTGATAGCTGATGCGGTTTGTTCACTAAATAGGCTTTGAAACAATGGGAAGGGATATTGCTGTGCAACCGGAGAATAACAAATTTAGTAGCTATATTTAAGAATATGCAGTGTTTCAGACAACCACAAGCCCATTATTCTGACCTCTGTGTTACCCAGGGCTCTAGATCAAACTGTGAAGGAAAGAATAAGCAATGGAAAGGAAATGGGAAACAGGATAAACTGCAGCAGACTAAATAAGGTCAATTTGATATCTCTATGAAACAAGGTAATTAAAGGTCTAGACTAAGCAGGCACAATACACTTAATCTATGTGAACTTCCATGAGACATTTAAAGCAGACCACACTGGAGAAGACAGGAGCTAGTTAAATCACAGAGCAAGTAGGGAACTGGCTAACGCGAAGCTGTGTGAGGTGAACAAACTTCCTGATGACATGAATTCTGAGACATTGCCAATATCTGAGGAAGATCAGAGTATTTTATGGGAATAACTGAATGATCATGAGGCTTGGAAAGATAGAAATAGTTTAAATTCAAAAGCGCAATGTGCAAAAAAGTGCAAATCATGCCTTAGTAAAAAGATAGCAAACATGACTGCTCCAAGTTGACTCATCATCAGCTGAGAGCTAAAAATGATAAAAACGTCTGGGCAAACCAATGCATTGTTAGGAGAACTATGATCTACCAACGTGTTGCAACAGAAAGAAAAAAAAAAAATCCAAACATTTATCAGTCATAGCATTTCCAGGGGAGATAAAGATGTGTTAATACAGCTGTACAAAGCATTGAGGAAATTCCACCTAGAGAATTTATAATTCCAATCATTCACACTCAAAAAAACACAAAGTCAAACTGGAATGCAGGAAAGAAATAAGCTTATCTTACCAAATGAGACCAAATCAGCCTGCCCTGTCTAGCTTAGCAAAATGAAGCTTGAAATCTAACATATTTTCATAAAGTGGGGTAAACACCATGAAAAAAACTGTAGTAGCAGAGATAGGGGCATGAAAACAGACTGCAGATAGGAACTAGTTATATCATAAAAAGAATAAGGAAGGGGCTAACAGGAAGTAGAAGAGTGAGATAATGAAATTTCCCGATGACACAAGTTTTGAGGCAAGTCAATAAAATGGAGTTTTGGAATAGCCTTTTAAAATTATGTTACAGGAATAAAAAGGATCAAAATTAAAAACCCTAACAAATTTAAGATAGAACTCCATGAGTTCATGAAAGAAATATTGATATGGTTGACTGAGCTAGCAGGAGACTGGACTTGCTGACTGTTGTAGTCATACATTCTTATATTGCTTCTTTAGAAATACATAACTTTATGTTAAAGCCTTCAAAAAAGCCATACATTACATTAAATTTTTAGAAACCCCTGACCACCCCAGATGTTTCTATTCTGAGGAAAAAACTAACCACCCCCCCAAAGCCCACTGTCAATTTTAGAAATAACTTCACCATGAGCAAATATATCCATACTTATTCCATCTTTTTGACAGTTATAAAATAGAGCCAAGGAGGAAAATGAACCTCTTTACCCCCCTCCATTCTTGACTTGTAGGCCACAAGGAATTAGATATTCTTCCTGTTCCTTGTTAAGTGTGCAACACAGCCCCATGATTTATACCCTTTAAAGGGATTCTACAATGAAAATCTTTCCAGGAGCCCTAATGAAGGCCATTATGTGCTCTTAACATGCGATTAATGTATGTTTCAAATTAGTGGGTCTCCTTATTAATGCTTTGCTGTTATGCTTATCTGATGTTTACTTATACAAAACAATGAAACAAAATAAATGAACCCTTGTTCAGCAGGAGCTGTCAAATTAGAAACTGTTACAAAGTAATAATTAGGGAAAATGGATCACAGTGTTCAGGCTTCAGCAATGATTGTCCCTTTGTGGGCCATTAACAAAATCTAGTCATTGGATCTGCATGCAATTTTAATGAAGCCACAAGTAAACAAACTGCAAAATTATGTGGGCAGGAGTTTGCTCACTTTGTGAGGCAGACTTTCATATGATACTGGGTTTTTTTCTCCCTTTTCCTACCCTTTGCTTCTCATGCCAGTGATTCTGGTTAGAGAGGATTAATTTAAGATTTCCACTCACACTGTGATATTTGAAAAACGGTGATGTATTCTGACCCCTATAGTATAGGTTAGCTTCAATTATATCAGTGGGCTAGGCTGTATTTTTTTTTATTTATTTACTTATGAAAACGCAGGAATCATAAGGATGATCTCGAGATGCTGTAACAAACCTACAATTCCCCAGATGAAGTGCAGGGCTCTGGCGCAGGGTGGATTGATGCCAAACACAAGCGAGGCACCAGCTCCACCAAGACACCCTTCCAGAGAGGTTTGCACTGATTTCGCCTCTTCCGATTAGCCACGCCGGGAGAAACTGCGGGTATCTCAGCTCTTTTTTTTTTTTTTTTTTTTAAGAAGTTTCCAGCAGCCCGTCTGCCTGTTAGCAGGCGAGGGGAGGCTAGGGGGGTGACCGGTGCGGGGGCTGGAGGGCCAAAACAGACTTGGCTCTTCGGGGAGCGGAGCTTCCCTGCCCCACCTGGTGGTCACGGCAGGAGGAAAGCGGTGGAGGAAAGGATGAGCAGGGGGCCGGGGTGAGGGTGGGGGTGGGGAAGTCTCTCCCGGGGCCACTTCTTGTTTTAACACTTCTCCACAAATTAGTTTATTGGGGGCGGGGGGGTCAAAGGGGCTTTGGTGCTTTTGCTTGCCTTCAGTGGATCTTGATAGTGTTTGAGAATGTTGATAGAGCTACTGACGATGCTTATTAGGTTAATTCATTTTCTTGATAAGCATCTAAAAAGAGAGATAAATCCCCTGGTTTCTTAAGCAGCAGTACCATTGCTTTCAATATCTCTGATACTCCTTCATTTAAAGTCACATAAACTGTTTCTCTCTTTTCCCAGAAATTCCCTTTGGGGAATCTAGTGACAAATGTAAACTGGCCTCTCCATTTTGGCTGGAGAGTCCCACTGCTTCAGATTTCTTCATGAAATGTCTGGAATTGGAAACTGTGCTCTGAAAAAAGTATTTTTGTAGGTTATAAGAAAAGAGTTTGAGTCCTAAAAATATTTAACATCCAGAGAGCTTTGAGGAAGAAGATGTTCCAGTTACGGGGCCTTTTGTCCATCGCTCATTTTTGGCAATGAGTGAGCTGGGCACGCTGCTCAGCAGATCCTGTATTTCATCTCTGGGGCATCCTCAGGCCACCACTGAGTTTGCAAAGCTGCCACAGGTAGAGCAGGGGGTTCATTCTGTCCCCCTGGGCAAAGGCTGCCCATGTAGAGGGCTTGCTTCCCCTTGGACACATTCAGCAAGGCCTGCAAGACCACAAGAGGCTGAAATTAAGTAGTCCAGGGGTCACATGCAAAGGAACATATTCATTATCGCTAAATGAAAGTCATTGCTCTCATCAGCCTACAAAAACACACCAAGGCAATAAGCCAGGCAGACAGGCTGTTTCAATGAGAGGGAAGCTGCTGTGGAGTTGCAGTGATGTGGGGAATTTTTTTTTTCATATCCCTGGGACGTTGCAATGCATGTTGCAGTGCTATATGGCAAATCACGGCTGCCATGGCAAAGCAACAAGTGGCAAAGCTCTGGAAGTAATATAGTAGGAAATAACCGGCTATGGGTTGACTTTGAGTCAAGCACTGCTACTCCAAGTGTACTTGCAAGGCAGATGGCAAGTACTGAGATTTGAAGAGTATATACACTGACATCTGCACTGAGCCAGCCAGCTTGTGAAGTTATTAAGTGTCCTCTTTTTGTTTTCTGTTTTCTTCAGATGTTTTGGAAAGGTTTTAGTCTGAGGCAGAATCACCTGTTGATACGCTGGATGTAGCTTAAATTGTCTCTTGTGACAGGAGTCTAAATCTTGGGAGGCAGATGACTTATGAGAAAAGAAAACCCTTGTCATATTGCTTCACTTCCACTTGATTGCATTTCCACAATATTTACCTAGAAAATGGGTATACAGAGCTCAAACTCACAAGCGTCATTGCCCTGGCCACCCCACATACACCATTCACCTGTAAAGCCCAGGTGCAATTCAGCTGATATCCCCAATGCTTCCAGTTCCAGCACCACATTATATATCCCCCTGGATCCCTGAGCATGCTCTCTCATGCTATATGATGTGGCCAGTGCAGGTGGGCTACAAAGCCCACCCCTATTTGGATTATGTGCTTCAAAGCCAGATTTGATAAACTATCCCAAGAAGGAGGATGACTGCACAAAAATAGGTTCAATTTAAAATTCTGGAAGTGAATTAAAACTGCAAAACTGACAGAAAGTTGAAAGCTAGGACTGTGAAGCCTTCACACATAACACAAAATTACTTTTATCGATTTATTTCCTCTAACGTCAGATTAAGTTATTTCTCCTTATTTTAAAAGTCAGATTTTTTTTTTCCTGTCCTTTTCTGCTGACTGGCTGTTCTCATTTTGTTTTTTTAAAACTAATTATTTTATGAGATAAACCCAAAGACCCTAAAGCTACTTTGACCCCACAGCAATGAAGTAGCCTCACAGAAATAACTATCTTCTTCCCACCCAATCCTCTGTCAAGTTTCTTGTACAAGAAAATTCTACAAGCTTGGCAAACAAGTTGTAGATATCAAAAAATCCAAGAGGGAAATGAAAATGACATTCTTCTTTTCTTGCTTTTCTCTTTAGTACCTGTCAAGAACTTAGGTTAATGGAAACCACAGTCTCAGAGTTTTTAAAAGGCTTTTTGCCTCAATTCAGCATTAACAAAACCCCTAAAATTAAAGGGCAGAATTACACAAACTCATAAAAATATATTCTATACCCAAATAGCCATAAAAATATATGCTTCTCTCATATCACTGCATGTCAAACCTGGAAGACTCCAAGCTTTAGGGCAAGTCCTGTCCTCATCCTAACCCTGCACTGAGATCCAGTTGTGCATCGGGACACTCAACACCCCTCTTTCCTTGTCCTTTTTTGCATTTGGTGGGAATGAGGATGGCCAGGGGAGACAGGAGCTGTAACCAGCTCCCAACATGGACCACCAGAGGACCATGAGCTTGTGGCAAGCTTCAGTACCCTCCCACAACTCAGTGCTTAGATAGCCACCAGGTTCCTGCTTCAGGATCAAGAGCACTCAGCCCTGGCTGAAGACATGATGTGCTTTGGGTGAATTCCCTGTCAGACCAGTTGCTTCATGCAAAGAAATATAAAAGCATGTCTTGCTTTATTTCAGTATCATTGAGTGGATTTAGTTCCCGCCACAAGATAAGTAATCCTCTTCTGCTGGTGAAGATAATTTTCTTTTTGCTATCAGTACTATATTTTCTAGAATAAACTGATAAAAAAAGCACTCAAATAAGCGTGTCTGCAACTGGCATCACACACATAAATTCAACTGCAGGGAACTTGTGCATATTCTTATTAAATTCCCTTTTCCCATCAGGGATTCCTACATCTACAGAGAAGGACCATCCACTGAAAGATGTAGCAAATAAAAAGTCTTATCAGCTCTCAGATTTCACTCCTAATATGCTACATGACCTACTATAAAGACAGAGAATAAAAAAAACTCAACCATGCCTACATCAGCTGTGCAGCTTCTCTCTTTTGCCATAACTTTGTTATTTTCTCACTGACCATTTCTAGGAGATAAAAATACGGTGCTTCAAAACACATTTTCCTTCCCTTTATTTTTAAAGGAAAACAAGCTGAAAAGTTTCCTGTGTCATGGGCCTGTACTGATGTACTATATCATTAAAGGTTTGTTTTGTATCGATGGATTGCTGTGTGAAGACAAATGTAAGGAAAGGCAGCATGGCAGAAATTTTGGTTCCTTTTTCAACTCTACTTTGCTTTTGTCTATAATCCACAGTATCTGGTGGCAACACAAGCCACCATTCCCTGCAGGAAACTTAGAACAAAAGCAGGGGTCTTGAATAAAATATTCCATGAGATTTGTTCCTGTTGCTTGCTACTGGAGATAAGTCTGTGCTTTCACAGTTCTATGAAAGCAGACTTGTCTCACAGATAACACTGTAGGCTGCCTGTTTGTTTCCACTACGAGTTCTCTCTTTTAACTGACAGCTAAATAAACCATTTGGTATCACGGTTAACTTAAAGCCTGCTGCTGATCACCTAGTAGGAAGCAAGTCAAATTCTACACGCTGGTTTTTTTAAGAAAGAATGTCTAGCTACAATCTTCTCTACAACACTCATTTAGCACCAGGTACCCACAGAGCACCAGCTTAGGTACCATTTTTTTCTTACTAGTTAACTCTTTCTTGGGCTACATTATTTGCAGAATATTGTGTCTAAGTATACTTGTTCCATGACTGAATTCCCACTGAAACAGAAGAATATGGGATATGAAAAGTGAGATTAATATAAGGCACACAGACAATTTGCTGACAACCTGATGGATGACTTGATTGTTGCTTTGGAGGAAATAGTGTAATAGGACTAAATTCAGAATGTAACTAAGCCTGGAGGCTGTCTAATTTACTGTGGCCTACATAAATTCTAAGTAAAGACTGGAGGCACTGTGCGTATGTCAAACACATCTAGATCTTCCAAACTCTGGCTGCTCTTAGTTTCCTGTACCTCTACCTGAAATATCCTTAAAGCCAAGAGGTATGTGCACTTACCGTCTTATACATTTACTGAATTACCTAATTTCTTACCAAAATGAGGCAGCAAATTTACCAAAGGCTTGTAAACTAAGGCCCATTGGAAGAATTACACAAATAATTATAAGAATTATAAAATTATACTTCCTAATATATTTAATATAATTAAATCCATAACTATAAGAATTACAAAAAAACTATACAAGGAGGAACACCCAGATCAGAAACTCTTAATCTGAGAATGGGAGCTGTTCCAAAACAGGTGCTCAACAAAAAGAACCCCAGAGATCCAGCTACATTAGTGATGAAGCTGTTGGTCTTCGGCAAGCTTTGGCAAGTCTGAAACCTTGGTAAATGTCCCATTATCATCCTCTTATATGGCTTTAGATTTTTCCATAAGATCCCTAAGGCCCAGGCACCGTGTATGCATGGACTTGTGAAATGCAGTGCATGGAGATGGTTGTAAGAATCTGCCAGCCGCACAGAGGTAGGTGCAACATGAGATGGCATTTACTGTGCTTTTCACAAGCAGAAATTCTGACAGGGGAGCTCGTGGGTTGATCTCCCCCAGAGCAGACAGACAAGCTCAGCCCTTGAGCAGAAGGCAATGCCTTCCCTTTCTCCCCCTTTGCAGAAGCTTGCTGGGACTGGAATTGTGCACTCTGCCTTCACAAAGATTTTAAAAAAAAGCACTTAAGAGGAAGAGTCCCTCCCAATATTTTTGTCTGAGGCAAAATCCCAAATCTTAAATACTTGAACATCTGAACATAATTACCCCATCCCTGGGGTTAGTGATAGTCAAGTCTGGATACAAATTCACCTCTATGCCAGCCAGAACTCTGCATCCGTAAAACCCCGAATTATGGCCCCAAAACCCCAGGTCAGGCATCATACTCTGAGTCATCTGTGCTCTTATCCATTCAGCAACAGAAAAAGGAAAATTTTCCTTAAAAAATGTTCATCACCCCCAATGAACTGGTGTGTTCGCGTTGCCAAGCAACCACGCTGCACCTCTGCACCACCGAGACCCAGGGGTCAAAACCCAATGTCAACAGAAAAGTTTGAGAGTCCAGTCAGGATTATGGCACATGAATATTGATAAGCAAAAAGACAGAAGAGGGTATATATCTGCAGCCCTGGTTTTTATATTAACATTGTTCTCACTGGGGCTACCACTATAAAAGCCAGGTGTTTTTCAAAACCACAGAACAAATACAGGTGGTTTTCACCTTGCAAAGATTTGGTTATTCAATTTGCAGGTCAAGCAGATATTTTGCAGCTACTGTAGAAACACTTATAAAAACCTCAAAGAGTTGGGGCTTGACCCTCACTGACTTATTCCAGAGGGAAGCAGTACTTTTTTTCACAAATAACATCGGATATGTTCCATTCTTTCCCTGTGTCAACGTATTTTTTCTTCATGTTTCCTCCTGCCAAATGCTTTAGGTAGGGCCATGCTGTCCTAGAATATCAATTACTTCTGAGGACAAATAGCCTGGAGTGGATCATACCACTCCTTTGCACCTTCCTTGGGTGACACTCAGGTCCAAGGCTGAGCAGAATTGGAAGAAGGGATAGATAAAGATGGGATTACCTGCTGAGCCGTGCCTCTGTCATGCCATTCATAAGAGAAGAAGTGGCAGCCAAGAGAAACACCATGGGCTGGGGGCAGGTTACGGCAAGGGGGGCATGAACCAGGTACCATTTCAATAACCAGTTGTTGTGGTTTAACCTCAGCCATCAACTAAGCACCATGCAGCTCTTCACTCACTCCCCCCCACCCAGTGGGATGGGGGAGAGAATTGAAGGGAAAAAGGTAAAACTTGTGGGTTGAGATAAGAACAGTTTAGTAAAACAGAAAGGAAGAAACTAATAATGATAGCAATAACAATACTAAAATCACAATCATAATAATAATAGAAGGATTGGAATACACAAAAAAGTGATGCACAATGCAATTGCTCACCACCTGCACACGGTGCCCAGTTAGTTTCTGAGCAGCAATCGCCCCAGGTCAACTACCCTCAGTTTATATACTGGGCATGACGTCCCATGGTATGGAACATTCCTTTGGCCCGTTTGGGTCAGCTGCCCTGGCTGTGTCCCCTGCCAGCTTCTTGTGCCCCTCCAGCCTTCTTGCTGGCTGGGCATCAGAAGCTGAAAAATACTTGAACACTACTCACCAACAACTGAAAACACCAGTGTGTTAACAACATTCTTCTCATACTGAACCCAAGACATAACACTATACCAGCTACTAGAAAGAAAATTAACTCTATCCCAGCTGAAATCAGGACACCGGTTTAACTGGCTCTTCTCCAGAACAGCCCTTGAAGGAGTTAAATAGAAATAGGGAGTGCACTGGGAAATCCATGTAAACCCAGGGAATTTCTGAGCTAATAACTAAACACAAGGAGATTAGAAAGTCAGATAAATTAAGAGAAGGAGAGAGGGGAAAGTAGACTAACACATTTCTCCACTAAAGCTCCCAATATTTGCTCACCACCCTTATGGGCGACACAATGAACTTCACCAAGTAAAAGAATCACAGCAGTTTATCACACAGATGTTGTGCTTTTATCACAAAATCTTACTAGCAAGATTAAAGTAGGTAAGGGATAGAGCAGTCAGATAGCACAGCAATATCATCTCTGTCAGCAGTGGAGCAGGATTAGCCAGAGGGGTGAAGATTTGTGACAGAGATCACAGTGCGGTTGGTAGAGCATTTGCTGTGAATGCAGAGCAGAAGCAATGTGGAAGCCAGCAAAGTGGTTCAAAGAAAGATGTAGCCATTACTCACGGATCTCTGAAATAACAAAAAGAGAGAACAAGATGAAAGTAATGCAGACCAGGGAAGATGCAGAGACAATTTTTGGGGTGGAGATAGCCAACACGGGGAAAAAGGTGTGTCACAGGGTCAAAGAGAAAGATGTCCTGTTTCATTTTGCAAATCATATATGAAATCTGTTATTGAGAAACAAAGTAAAGCTTTTAAATGTATGTTTGCAAGTTCAAGCATGATCAAACATATCTTATGGTAAAAAGTCTAAGTTACTAAAAAGGTGATTTGAAATAATCATGCAAGCACAAGAAAGCTACGAAGCCCTTGATAGCTCTGGCAAAGAGGGCAATAAGGGCATATCCAATTTAGATTACAAACAGTAAGAACCATCGTATTTTAGACTGCATTATACATTGCCTGTGGAGTGATTTATTTCATTGAGAGACTGTAGTAAGTGAGATTGTAGCAAAACAGGGGATCACTCTCCAGACAATGCTGTTGCCCCTGTGTGTGATACTTGTATGCACATTTCTTGTGCTTCCTGATCAATAACTTCTTGTGTAATTAACCAAAACTGGTGAGGCATGTGCTCAAATTAGACAGCTTCAAAGGCAAAAGGATTTGCTTTGGTCAGTGGTCCCTAGCCAATGATCCCTTTGGTGAACTGGAAATACTCAACAGCTGAGAGGCAGCAGCAAAAAGAGATGTCATGGTTGCTCTCCTCATACCCAAATTCACAAGCACTTGACTTTAACAGTGAAGGTCTATACAAACCGGCATGGTTCATGCAGTGCAGTTTCTGGCTCTGAGACCTTGTTTTCCACTGTTGTGGCCTTTCATCTCCTAATTCTCATTCTCTGCCTGAGCACAGGGCCCCAGGCAGCAAGCAGGCAGCATGGTCCTGCACACCAGGTCATGCTTGGCAAGGCTCCTCCTGTGAGGGGGTAGGTGCTCAGGAGGGCATTACAACTACTGTAGCATTTGAGTAGATCATTGACCAGAGACCATCTGATTTTGGCTGCTTTTCCTCTGTCCCTGGCACACACGCTCTTCCTCTTGTTTGCTGCTGAAGAAGGACCCCCGGTTTGCTGGCAGAGCTAGGCAAAGAGGTTTGTACACTTGGGGCTCTGTAAGACCTTTGAAGAGCTGACAGGCAATGTAGTTTGGAAACTTACTGATCTGTGGAGGCCAAATATCTTCCACCAGGTAGAAAAATAGGAATTCCTCACATTTTTACTCAGCCTTCCTGAAAAGGCATGCCATGCTGCCCATGGGGATTTCACATAGCCATTTCATCCCCTGGAGACACAGTCCAGCAGTGAAGTTACATTTTTTAAAATGCTCATAGTTATTTGGAGATGAGGCTTTACCGTGAGGGAAATGAACATGACCAGGGTACTGGGACATTACTTGTTGTTGCGAGTAAAGCTCAGATAAACTGTCTATGTCGTGGACTTTGAAGTCTTGTCCAGCTCAGCTAATGGAGAGTCACTCTGATCTCGCTGTTAGGAGCTGGCTGTGTGGCATTACAATCACAGAGGTGCAACAGAAGCCACTCATGGGCCTTGCTCCTCCTCCGCTGACACCTGGGAGCCCCAAAGCACAGCTCTCCCATCCCAGAGCAGCAGCCAACTGCCCAACAGGAGCCCCTCCAAGGTGGGACTATGGCAGAGAGCCCCGAGCATCTGCCTACCCTCGCTCTGCAACACTGAATATCACAGATGAACTCGGGGCGGGGGGGAAGACACAGAGGTTGCCCTGGCACAAAAGTCTACCTGCTCTCCAAAGACCCCCATTAGAAATTTCAGACAATTGAATAGATTTTTGTCACTGACTGGACAAACATTGGGCCTCGAGAATGCCAAATATAGTATGGCTGTCATGACACAGCTGCAGCAGCACATCAAGTCCAAAGTCAAGCTTACTTACAAGTATGAGATTTTGTTTTACGTCTCCATTTCTGTTATAAATTGCAGGAGGAGTGTACTGTAGATAGCTGTAGGGAGTAAGGTCAGCACCAAGAGAATAGACATCAAATATTCAAAATCATGTGATTACAGAATGTGCTGGCTTGAGAAGGAAATTTCTATTTTGGGAACATATTAGAAGCAACTCAAAGGCTTTCTGTTTCACCTCTTATGCTGCACATGTGCTGCCTTTCTTGACATTTTCCTACAGCCTGATGTCCCCTGGAGAGCTGGCTGGGTTTGCTAGGTACAATAGGTCAGACTTGCCAACATATGTTAGGACAACAGGGTTTCTGCACTTTGCCCTAGAAGCAAGGAGGCAGGTATAGGAGAAACTCTCCATTCGTTTATAGGGAAGCTGTTCTTAAGCAAGGCTAGACAAATCTTGCAAAATATTTAGTGTGGCTATTGCCACAAATGTTCAAATTATTTACCTCCAACATACTGTCTCTTTTATCTGTTCCCCTTCTGCAAATATTCATAAAACAGAGTTTTGCTGGCACAGCTATTTACAGAAAGAGAATATCAATATAACATGCGTGAATATTCACATAGTAATAAAATTTTACATTTACAAGCATCAATATGTACACCAACACATCCATTGAGCCACATGAAAAAACAGTCATGTGACTTATCCAGCCAATTGCAAATAGATGTTGCTTCTCAAGTACCAAGTGTTCACCAGGTACCATAAATGAGCAGTCCAAAGAGACAAAGCCATTAACATTTGTAGAATGCACCGACTAATGCACGATTTTAATGAAATGGGATTGTGAAGTTATTTTTAGTAATCACGCTTATGAAGTAGAGTGCTTCTGCAAATGCTGTAGCAGTAGAGAGAACTGCTATCCTACAAGCGGAGAAACAGCTTATAGTCACAGAATAAATTGCTATGTAATATTATTATTCTCTGTAGTTTTATTTTCACTTTATAGTAGCACCTGTGATGAAACCCCTTCCAACTATCAACAATGTTTTTTGACTTCTAGAAGACATAGGCCCCATCAATCTCATACAGTATCTGAAACCTCTAGTGTATTTTTTATACGAAAGGTGGGGGTTTTGTAAGCTAGTGTCTTCACCTTAATAATTATAGTATTTTTATATACTAAAACATCAAAAGTACATGCAAAACGGGAATAGAAGAAAATATTTTTAGCACTTTATTCTTGTACATTTCCTTGAAGCAGGACATAGAAGCAACACTCCTTAAGAGCGATAAAGGGCTCAGTCCTGCAGAGTGCTAAAGGACACTATAATGGGTAAGAAGATTCTGAAGCAATTTTATATACAACTCTGCTATCATCCTTTTATTCCTTGATGCCAGCTTAATTCTCATCTGAAGTGCAGGTAAGAGCCATAGCTGATAAGGGCTTTCAGGGAAGCATTGCAGAGGTAAAGCTCTGACCTATTGTATGTAAAAGACCAGGTTATTGGATGAAAAGTTTTCAGTCTGTTTTTGAAGGAAAATTATGACATAGGTTAATATAAAGTAAACATATAATAAACCTAGAGACCTTGTGCATGTGTATTGAAGATAATGAATAGTATTTGGAATACTGTCGATAAAGCTTTTTTAAAAAGCCCTAAACCAGTAAAACTGCCTATTCTTTAGGCAAACTGTCCAAAATATACCTAATATAAACACTTACTGTCAGTTAATAGCCAGTTCCCCCTTAGCCAAAGCAAAACCTAATTTTATATGGAACACAACTATTTTCCCCAAGCCCCAAACGTCTTCACTCAGAGCAAGCTTTGTGCAGGAGACCTGGTCTCCTGGCAATGAAAGCACATGCTCCTTTGACCTTCCTTCAGCAATGCATGCTGTTGTATGATATTTTTAACTGCAATAATGCCTCAGAACCTCCCATTTCATGTTAACACAGCATTTCCTGCACAGCCTTCCTTCCCACTTTTGGAGTGAAATGGGAACTCTGTATCTGAAGACCTAACCCTTATTTTCCCCCATGGATCATCCATTGAGGATAGAAAATTTGTTCCTTGGTTTTTACACATTCTAAAAGAATAATTTCTGTATCATGTTGCTAAAGCATAGTACTTAATCTCATGAATTTAGCATTTGTCCATTTTGTTTGTTGTGAAGACAAGGAAGGGAGGGAAGGATTTTCGAGTAGCTCAACCTGTAGAAAAAGTTGCAGTACCATTTTACTCCCATTTTTTTACTCAGTGAACAACCAGTATGTTTTTTCTCTTCTTCATCAAATCAGCTCTCAGCCCCACCACATTTAATCACCACAGTCATATTTTAAACTTGCGGATAGCTTTGTAACTTCTAGCACAG
Organism: Pandion haliaetus; assembly: GCA_013401275.1. NCBI lineage: Eukaryota > Metazoa > Chordata > Aves > Accipitriformes > Pandionidae > Pandion > Pandion haliaetus. Next base: position 84,246 of record VYZV01044417.1, read on the forward strand.
CTAACAGGCAGGTAAGGTGCCTTACCATCTTTTAGTCCAAGAAAGACAGAATTCCCAGTGTCGTGGTTTCGGTTTCAGCCCAGCCGGTAACAAAGCACCACAAAGCTGCTCGCTCTCCCCCCTACCCCCGCGCCTGGCCACATTGGGATGAGGAGAAAATCCAAAGGCAGGCTCGTGGGTCGAGACAAGGACTGGGAGGGATCACTCCCCACTGATGGTCACGGGCAAAAGACAGGCTCAACTTGGGGAAGAAACAAAATCAATTTAATTTACTACAAATCAGATCAAAACCGAGGGGATGAGGAAGGAAAACCAAACCTCAGAACACATTCCCCCCCTCACCCCTCCCTCCTTCCCGGTTCAGCTCCATTCCCAGTTCTTTCTACCTCCTCCCCCCGGCGGCAGAGGGGAACAGGGAATGGGGGTTTTGGGGTCAGCTCACCACACACATTGTCTCTGCTGCTCCTTCCTCCTCCAGGGGAGGATTCCTCACTCGTCCCCTGCTCCACCGTGGGGTCCCTCCCACAGGAGACAGTCCTTCACCAACTTCTCCAACAT
>VYZV01044417.1:85107-115318 GCA_013401275.1 Pandion haliaetus
GGGGAAGCTTCTAGCAGCTTCTTAAAGGAGCCACCTCTGCAGCCCCCTCCCCCACTACCAAAGAAAACTGCGCCACACAAACCCATAACACCCAGCATTCAAGTTTGTCAAATAAGTACAGATGTCTGTCTGCTCTGGTCATCTTTTTGGTTTGGTTGGTTTTTTTTTGTTTGTTTTTTCTGTTTGTTTAGTTCAGGGACTGGAGCAGTAATTATCGCAAAGCTCAAATTTTAATGGCATGGGACAAAGCCAACCTGGTATCACCTCCAGAGTGCAAGGAAACATATCATCGTTTCCTACCTGAGTCCAGATATTATTTCACGAATAAGATGTTACATTGGGAATACTTTTTCAGCTAGCTTCTTATTTCTAAGGGATCACAGCTCTCACGTGGGTGAGGTCCCTGTTATCACTATAAACAATTACTTCATCAATATTTTCTTTGCCAAAGTTTTACATGTTTCTTAATTTATTTACAAGCCTCTGAAAAGTGTCTGTAACCTTAAACACTTAGGCCGCCCGGAGAATGGTGAAAGCAAATTTAATTGGATAGCACTGACTAAGGCTCTTTGCCAGACTCTGTAGAACGGTCTATTGAGGTTATATATTTTGCTCTGCTTAGTCTGTCTGTCAATTAATTTATTTCTGGCATTGCGTAAACTTCCAATGTTGTGACAGTGCCTAGATCCCCATAATAAATACAGGATCTCACAGTGCTGCCTAGCATTGAGCCTCGTGCAACAGCAATGCCAGGGCCGTGTGATGGACAGATGACTTCCATAGCCAAGGTGTCAGTCTGCGCTGTCCCCTACACTTCGTTCAGGTCCCTTGTGGTGTGGAAACTGTGCAGAAGCTGTCCTGTTTCCTCATTGCACAGGATTGATTTTTGGAGAAAACAGGCTTGAGATCTCTCTCTCAGCAATGCTTTCTGCTCAGGGGACAGACTGCCACATGCAGCCATGGCACTTACACGGATCTTTGTCTGCTAGGTGTGGTGGGTTGACCCTGGTTGGATGCCAGGTGCTCACTAAAGCCGCGCTATCACTTCCCCTCCTCAGCTGGACCGGGGAGAGAAAATATGACAAAAGGCTCATGGGTTGAGATAAGGGCAGGGAGAGATCACTCAGCAATTACTGTCACAGGCAAAACAGACTCGACTTGGGGAAAATTAGTTGAATTTATTACTAATCAAATCAGAGTAGTATAATGAGAAATAAAACCAAATCTTAAAAAACACCTCCCCCCAGCCCTTCCCTTCTTCCCAGGCACAGCTTTAGTCCCAGTTTTCTCTGCCTCCTCCTTGCCAGCAGCACAGGGGGACAGGCAATGGGGGTTAGGGTCAGTTCATCACACGTTATCTCTGCTGCTCCATCCTCTTCAGCGGGAGGACTCCTCACACTCTTCCCCTGCTCCTGCGTGGGGTCCCTCCCACGGGAGACAGTCCTTCACAAACTTCTCCAACCTGGGTCCTTCCCACAGGCTGCAGTTCTTCATGAACTGCTCCAGCGTGGGTCCCCCACGGGGTCACAAGTCCTGCCAGAAAACCTGCTCCAGCATGGGCTCCTCTCTCCACAGATCCACAGGTCCTGCCAGGAGCCTGCTTCAGCACGGGCTTCCCATGGGGTCATAGCCTCCTTTACACATCCCCCTGCTCCAACGTGGGGTCCTCCACAGGCTGCAGGTGGATATCTGCTCCACCGTGGACCTCCATGGCCTGCAGGGGGACAGCCTGCCTCACCATGGTCTTCCCCATGGGCTGCAGGGGAATCTCTGCTCCAACACCTGGAGCACCTCCTCCCCCTCCTTCTTCACTGACCTTGGGGTCTGCAGGGTTGTTGCTCTCACATATTCTCACTCTTCTCTCCTGCTGTAATTGTGTAGGGGTTTTTTTCCCCTTCTTAAATAAGTTATCCCAGAGGCACTACCACTGTCACTGATGGGCTCGGCCGTGGCCAGCGGTGGGTCTGTCTTGGAGCTGGCTGACACTGGCTTTAGCAGCTTCTCACAGGAGAAGCGGAAGCTTCTATCAGCTTCTCACAGGAGCCACTCCTGTAACCCCCCTGCTACGAAAACCTTGCCACACAAACCCAATACACCAGGACAGAATGGCACCAGGACAGAATGGGACCCACGGTGGGATGCTCTGAAGGAGAACTAGCTTTTTAAACCATGTTAATCCTATTGTTCTGAAGTTTTATAACATTTGCATCACAGCTTGGACCTTCTGACTAATTTTTAATATTTCTTGGATGCCCAGCTACAAGAAGTTTTCTCAGAATAGTCTGAAACTTGTTTTTGCACGAGGAAGAAAAATACGTTGTTTTCTTACTTCATAAGGTCTGAAATGGGGAAAAGATTCCACAATTCAATAGCTTATTAAGGTTTCAGGCACAAGGGGTCTAGTTCTCTCTTACTATTCCTTTCTTACAGTATTCCTATGTCTTCCTTACTTCTAAGAAGAAACAGTGTAATGTGAGACATTTCCTTACAGGATACAGCACCTTTTTGGGTTTTTTTCCTTTTGTCAACTTTTTCCTCTACCCTGAAGGCTGACTGATCTTCTGTCTTTCTTCCTTCAGTGTTTCAGAGAAGCAATTTCAGCAGGGTCTGTCCAGGAATACAATCCTCTCTGTCTTTGCATCATTGATAACATGGTGGACACAACATTAGCATCAAAAACAGTGACCACTGTTGCTCCACATACTTTTATTCCTGTCACTGATAGAGTGAATATCAAAAAGTTATCATGTAACTTGAGACGAGTCTCATTGTGAACTGTGACTGTTATACTAGCTTCAATTCTGCAGTGACAAATATTCCAAAAGACACTGGAGAGTCTGATTTTTATCTCTGCACACTCTTACTGACTGTGATGAGTTGGAATAAATATGGATGTTCCTTTTCTGTTAACTTTTCAATTAACCACTGAAATCAGGTTAAATGTGGCGAAAAAATATATGTACTAGATGTATATTTCTTTGCAGTTTTCCCTTCTCATTTGACTGTTATTCTATCCTTCCACTAGCATCATTTTCTTAATTGCAATTTCTTAGTGGAGTATAATATGTAGATTAGAGACACTCTTGGCAGAATCTCAGTACTGTAATATATTTACCTTGACAAAACCCATGTGAGGTCAGGAAACGCCTACTATACCCCTGGCAGATGCAGAACTGAGACATAAAGAGACTAAATGCCTTTTCTCAGGTTTCAAGGGATGTCTGTGGCAGAGTCTGGCACAGATCCCTAGATCAATGCCCTTGCCAGTGAAATGCCTTTCCTTTGTCATGGTTGGTCATTCAAGTATATACTGAATCCTTTTTTACTTCTCAAATATGTTAATAATATAAAAATTATTCCCCATTTTCACTCACACTGTTGAAAAACAGCATGGACATTCATGCTGCAGTATCAGTGTGACAAGCAGACAGTAAGCATCGCCATGAGAGCCAGGACATGGTCATGACATGCTTATCAGCCTCTCTTCCCCTAAGAGAGGGCACTGGGAAGGGTATTTTTAGAAATTATGTTATATATTGATAAAAAGTAACACTTTTGTTCTTCTGTGGCATCAGCTGAAAATGAGGAAAATAATGGAATTTGCATTTAGGCTGCAAATACATTTAGGATGAAGGATTTTCTTTTGTTACTTCAGAGTTTATTTAAAAAAAAAAAAAAGCCAGCTTAGCACGGTTGGAGAATGGCTCAGAGAGCAAGGACATGAATCCACAGAACAGTTGTACGAGCAGAGCCTGTTCTGAACTTAGCATAAGTAGCAAGACTAGGCCGCGAGTCCGAGCTGAAACTGCAAGTCATGCTGATAACAGTAAAACAGCAAGGACACTGTGACCTTGAAGAGTATCGAAAACCAGTCAGAAGTTAACCCGTGTGCATCTAGTTGCTTAAACCAATCAGAAGTTAACCCGTGTTAACCTATACTGTATAAATAAGTGCTATTCGGGCTAATAAAGTGAACTACGCTTTATCACTCACATTGACTCAACCCAGCGTGTTCCTCTGCCGCCGGCATAGCACCTGAGGTTTTTTTCAGCATGGTTATAGTTTTTAGTACATTCTTTAGATAGACTGGAAGAGGAGTATAGTGTTATAATGGCCTGCCCAAGGCCACATATTGAATAAGTGACTCAAACTGGGTTAGGAGTTAGGACCTTTTTGATTTCTAATCCATCATACCATTGGTCACAGGAGCTCCACTGTATTTTTGATGCGAGACTAAGACCATCTCTAGATTAGCTATCATTAGTTGTTTAAACCTCATGAAAATACTGTGCAATATTAGCACGTCAGCATTGTGGTTTCCACTGCATCTTGTTAGACAAACACCTCTTACAATAATTTTCACAGATTAAAGGATTTTTTGCAACATTTCTTCAATATTTTTAAGTCTACTATGCATTTTAAACAGAAAAATACTACATTTGTGAAATTCNAATAGCAGTTCATACACCCTATCCTCCCACTAAGAATATGAGCCAAATTTTTAAAAATGAAATATGAATTCTATGCATTTTAAACAGAAAAATACTACATTTGTGAAATTCAGCTTTTGCACTTACAAATGGACATTCAGAACAATGATGCCATCAGTCTTTATTGGATTTATAAAAGATTATTGATGTTGCAAAACCAACCCTCTTAAGCTGTCATTGACTTCAGTGGAAGTGTGAGCGCTTAGTCTAGACTGGCAAAGATACTTAGAGGTCTTGTGAAAATCAAATGGCATTACTAGTCTCCATGGGGGGTTTTTTTGTGGATATGAGGGTACTCGCAGAAAGAGTGTAACATCTTTTAAATTATTTGCATCTATCTCATATATTGTATGTTTTTATAATTTTGTGTGGTTTCAAGCCACCATTAGACAGTCATGGAGTCCTCTCTGATATCTCTCATTACAGTTATGTACTATTATGAAAATAATTTCAAAAGCACATTCAAAAGCACTGTGTTCCAGAAACATACAGTGGTAAAACCTAAGACTGTTTCTTAATAACAAAGCCTGAAACTCTAGTTTTCAATAACACAAGGTAGTAATAATCTGAGTTTTTTACATTTTCCATTCAGAAACATCTTGAAAATTGAAAATTTTTTATGTTAAATAGAATTGTTTACTTTTTTTCATGTTCTGAGACTTTCTTTAGTCAAGAACTCACAGAAATGAGGATTTTTTCCTTTCCCTTGTTGTTTTCCCCTAGTTATCACAGGGAAAATGAGGCAAAGGAAAAAAGTGAAACCACAGATTAAGTTCTAAAACACTAAAATAATAGATATTCTGCTTTTCAAAAAGCAAAAATATGGTTTCTATTTTTATTTCAATGCTGGGAAAAGAAAAAAATTTCTAACACTTCAAAAGTTTTTAAAAACTTTTTGAACTGTTAATTTTTATTGTTTTTTATGCTACCACTACATATAATTATAATTTACATCTTATTTGTGATGAAAAGAGAAGCTTGCTCTTGATTTCAGGACTTTGTCCAGTCTTTCAAAATCAATGAATAAAAAATGCTGTAGATCAATGATGAGGTAACAATTGCTTATTCAATCCATTCCTTCTTCCCTTAATTTTTTTGCGCCAAAAGAATGGAATAAATTTGGGGGTGGGGGAGGGGTGGAGACAGGGAAAGGGCCGACACCAAAAAGAAAACAACAAAAAGAAAAGCTCTAGTAGGAATTTTAAGACAGACCTTAACTATAGAGAATATCAGTCTTTCCTATGTTATCAATTACAGGCTGTTTTAATTAGTTCATCACAATCTATGCAGTGGAATGTGCCATTCAGAGGGTGGGTTTCTAATTAGTGATGGGGCTTGCTGCAGTACCTGCTGTGCAAAGCCCAGGAACAGTGACATGCCCTGACACTGGGAGAAAAAAACCCTCCATAAAACTGACAGCAAGATCAGAAATCAGTAACACATGTAAGTACCTTTTTCCACTGCTCCACAGAGATGGGAAGAGCAGAGCACGCCACTGTACATCCTTACAGAGGATTTAGATTCAGGTAGGGTCCAAGAATTGGCATTGCCTAAATATTGACAATCCACTTCTTGCTCTTTGGTGTTGCAGCATTTCACACAATACAGGATCAGAGTGAACCAGCTCTGTTTCTAAGACACACACTGCTACCCACTAAGCCTTATTGGGTCCAAGGTGGAAGGACAAGATAAAAGCTTTCCAGCTTTACAACACGTGGCACATGGCTGCTGAATAAGATTTAGCATCCAACATCCCTTTTGTCTTTGATCTACTGCAGGTACAGCAGCGTTAACTGATCCATCAGTTTCTGAGTCATAAGTGGTTGTTGGCTGGCGTAGCTTGTGCTTGAGCAAAAGTTTCCCTGTGAGTGGTGATACTCACTGAGCTCATGGCTGGGGAGATGCTGAAGACAGCAGTCTGAGGCTTACATTTAATAATGAGCTGCAATTTACAGGCAAAGGAAGACCACCCATTTAGGTGATCTGTTGCTCAAGATGCTCTGCTTACCATTGGTGGCTGGGGTGCTCTTATTTCCATCTCAATTTCAAAGAAAATGGGTAATCTTCTGTTCCCACTGTAATAGATGCTTTGTCCTGTTATAGTTACAGTCAAAGGTCTCTCTTTTTCTTTTTGTTTTCACTGTTCAGTAGCTTTGGTCCTATTTTGCTGATGATGATATTCAATAACAGCAACTACCAGGAGCTTTTTTTATACAAGCTCTGCTCTGATCTATAACACAAGGATATGTCCATAGGCAGCTGAGGATAAGTCGATCTGTAAGCACAGCAAATCTGGAGGCAAGCATCACGAGTAAGTTGAGAAGGTTGAAATCTTTCTGATACCAACATAATTGACAACACCTCAAAAAGAGAAAATGGAAACATTTTGCACACCCTATTTTGGGAAATCTCTCCTTTTCCTTTCCCTCCCTCTGTGCTCACACAAGTTTTATTTTGAAATCTGCAGGCACAGTAGTGCAATTTTCATCACTATGATAGTCCGTGGCTGTGGAATGGCAATTTGCATCACACTGGTATTTAGTGGGAAGTAAACTCAACTCCTCTTTATAAGGAACTTGCTCCATTACCAAGCTCATATTTAATATCCTCCCTGCCTATATTAACTGGTGTATTTAAGATTTAATGCAATTTCTGTTGCAGTGCAACCTATGCAAAGTTGGTTAATTTACAACCATTTTTATTCAAAAGAATACTGATGCTAAAGAAAGAAAGATATACTACATCACAAATACTTCCTGAGACATGAACATTAATAACATTTATATCTGGGGTGGGGGTGGGGTTGCTATTCTTGCCGGTACCATGCTCTCGTTCTAAGCACATTAGACTTGCTCTGTGCATGCACAAGAAATTAGCTACAATATCTCAATATTTGTGGTACTTTTGCTTTCTAGAAGGTGTAAATCTCTGCTGAAGCTCCAAAAAAATTTTCCTCCAATGATGTTTGAATAGCTAGTCATGGTTGGTTCAAAGCACCTTATCTGTGCTTCCAGCAGAGCTTCCTCCAGCAGTCTCTTGGGAGCACACACAGCTCTCAAGGACTAGATCAGGAACTGGAGCTCCTATTTTCAGTGCTCTTTGCTGCACCTGAGTAACATATCTGACACAAACTGAGATAGGTGGTGTGGATAACACCACTTTAAGTTATGAACTGGCATCAGTAGTGTTGGAATAAGAACAATCCATCATTTTTGCTAGCCTGGATACTTGAATTACAGATATACAGGCACTAATTTTCAACTGCAAACACCATGTTTACAGAGTATCCTAAGTGCTTTCTTTTATGGCAAATCTCAGAAACAACAAGCTATGTGCAAAGGTTCAACAAGGGTCGTGTCTTCTGTGATAATTTTGTTTCCTCTATTCTTTACAATTTCACTGCAAAGCCCAATATAATAGACACACATCTCTGCTGCAGCCTTGAGAAGAAGAAGGGATTCTGACCTCCTGGGTCAGCCTTGTGTGATCCAGCCTAACAGTTGAAGGACATTTCTATGGATACTTGATCCTTGGCTATAGGGGAAAGGGAGAAATTGCCTTTGAATCAACAATCCATAGCTAGGTGTAAAGCTAACTTCAGCGGTATCTGGGAAAGCAAGCAAATCTGCTGTGAATAAGGATTCGCTACTGTTGAGCAGAACCTTTTATGATAAGCAAGTGGAGGAGATGGCAAGAAAGCTTGCTGACCCATGCACTACTCCTAACATGTAAGGAAAGTGTCCTTGCAGATGTTTCTTTGTAACATCACCTATTCAGCCAGACGCTGCCCTGTTACTGAGCATCAGCACTGGCACATTGGTATCCAGCACATCAGTGCAACCAGGTGAAAGTCAACCAGATGAAAGCAGTCAGTGCCAAGATCCGCTCAGGCACCATTGCTGTAACAGTGACAGAGCAAAACTGAACGGAACAACCCACAGTAGATGTAAAACTACTCAGGGGAAATAAAATCCATTCTGGTTCCAGTAGAAACAATTTCTCTCTACCACGCTGCTCTTACCCACCCAGCACAATGACTTTGTTAGTCTAGGTTTAAGCCTCCACTGTTTGGACTGCATTTATTTAAAAAAAAAAAAAAAAAACCAAAAACCAAAAACCAAAAAAAGCTTGTTCCATAGGAATACATAAAATCTTTGTGTGAAACAATAGGTGTTTTCCATCACCTCCCACCATTCTCTTTGTGGTAGAAAAACACATATGGGCGGGGTGTCCTATTCATATAGCAGGGTATCAGGAGAAGCTCAACAGCTTACAAGTGATGTGTAAGATGTTGCAACCATCACTGCATAAAGAAATTATCTGCGTTGTTCCAACAATACTGATCTTGTCTCAGATACAAATATTTTTTTCTGATAAGTGTGTATTTAAAGAAAGTGGGGGCAGGGGGGAAGGGAGGAGAAGGGAACATTTTTTAAATGAGTAAATGCAAGGAGAGTAATGGTGATGAAAAACTACTTCAATGAAGATTTGTTTGATGTAAATGTGGTGCTCTGCTACTGAGCTAAAAGTAAGATGATCAGCTGGGAAAAATGTATGTGAAAAATGTATGTGAAAAATGTATGTGAAAAATGTACAAAGGTCTTACATTAAATTAGTCAACTACACCAAAGTGGAGAAGGAACAAAGGAAACAGCACTTTCAGGACACCATCAAAGTCAGTAGGTAGCATTTGAATCAAGGCTAAAACGACAGCTATCACTGTTGCCTTCAGCTTTTACCCTGCTGTCAAAGGAGGACACCCTGTTGTTCACTTTTAAGGGAAACCTACTCCAATGTTGTGCATTTTGTCTTACCTCTTTTGTTCCTTTAAGTAACATTTAAAATAACTTTTATTATAAAGAACAAAGCTGGAAGTCCTGAGTGACGCTTTTGAACAGGATTGTCAATTGTAAATGGTGGACCTAATTCTCATTTACACTAATGGTCTATCAATAGAAAGGGGTCATCACCTTGGTTTAATGTAGATTTGCAATCACTTTCATCCTCTACTTTCAACAGAGAGAAAATCCTTGGAGTGAATGGTAGGAGTCCTGATTATGCTTTAGGTCAGCATGCTACAATGAGTGCCACTGGCATGCAAAAAAATCCCAATTATAATTAAAAAAAAAACAAAAAATATGTGCCTCAATTTCCACATGTGCACACAAGAAAACAAAATAAGCCTTGAAAATAAGGGAGGTTAACTTGCAAATATAAGTTAAAAAGTTCAACCTAACTTTTGTTGGTTTAAATAAAGACATTGTGGCAATACAGAGCAGAACGGTTCTTGAATTGTTTCTTTTTTAAGGCTATTTAAAGAGTATTGAGATAAATTTTTTACCATATTGTTGCTGTAAACACAAAATCTTGAGTTTTGGGAATAAATGGGTAACAAAAACAAGGCACACTAAAAGGGGGTGTGTGCATGCTTGTGTAGAAGATTCAGATCACTCAATTTTCATTAAGAAAAAGCAAACACTGAACATTTGAACATATTTTAAATCCAAAGATCATGTCTGCTGCAGCATGCCTCTGTAGCTTCCTCTGTGTAGACCAGCCCCATAGCTTTCAACCCAGAACAGATCTCTCTCTTCCCAGCTTGCCAGGAAACCTCAGGCAATGCCACCAATGATTTTTGTTACTGTTTGAATAAAAAATCCTTATAACCAAGAAGCTATCAAAGATGTAACATGGACCACCATTATGAGACCACATACTATATCACTTGTCTCCCTTTTCTTTTTCTGCATGGTGTAGATGAAGTCTATAGTTAGAGTTTGCTATTTTGCGATATAGCGCCTTAAATTAATTAAAGGTTTGGCACTTTTCACATGTTATGCAGATATATTTCCCCTGTTACTACATTCTTCACCACACATTAGGTGTTAGAATGCACAGCACGTTGCAGGAGAGATGGGTGTTGTTTCTACAAGAATAAAAACTGTGAAATGCAGATTTTTTAATGGTTTAGAATAAAGCATATTTTTGAATCATACAGAAAATCTACGAGACTCTTTTGAAAATAGAAAAGCAACAAGTTCTGCCTTCTTTTTCTACTTATGCTGTAATGTTTTAAATTTCTCAAAGCATATGGTGAGAATCAGAATTATCCCTTCTCCACCTACTACTCCCAATTTCTTGCCTACTGATTTCAGCACCTAATCTATGGTGCTAAAACCAATTAGTGATACATCAAAGGTTTTTGCAGTTGTAAATTTTGGACCACTACAGAACATTAACACATGAGCTCCTCATTATAGGCACAGATATATGTGATCTTTGATCCATGTGATAAAAGATACATTCAAAATATGTTTTCCTTGGCAACCTTACAATCTCCTAATTGAAGAAAAAAAGCTAATTGTACAGTTCTTCCAGTTCCAAGGCTGGAATCTGCTGTAATAAGGATTGTACACAAATAGTAAGTTGTAAGTGAGAAAGGCTAATTTCACTTTTTTCATTTTTCTGAAATTTTTGCTTTCTAAAGTTGTAGAAAGTTATTTTTCACAAATCATATGCTCTAGTGAATGGTTTGAGGTTTCAGGGAGATTGCTGGATTAATACTCTGAACAGTACTTCAGTCCTGCAGATGTGCTTAACTTTCGGCACAGTGCAGCCCCACCAAATTCAATGAAACTAAGTCATGCCAGCTAAAATTAAGAACCAAAGCATAAATTAGTAAATGCCATGTTCTCCTGTTGGCTGGTTGCCAGTATGTCTTGCCTATTTGCATGAAGTATGTGGACCTGAAGCAAGTGATGAAATTGATGGGGAAGCAGCACATTGTATGCTTTAGTGCTCAGACGACTTGATAGGCTATTCATTTTCTCCTGCCATTCCCCATCCCTCCACAAAGTCCTCGCATAGTCAGATATAAAAATAACAAATGGAACATTGCCATTTGATATTAGATCACCAGGAACACTTATTTATAGTCCTTTTCTTCCCCAGAGAGGTATTTTTCTATCCTTTGGAACCTGTGCCCAAGCCTGGGGCGTATCAGCCTGCATTACCTTTGGCAGTGCATCAGGAGAGAAATAAAAACTGCTTGGAGCTGACAGGGAGATGTGATGGACTGGACACATATAGTGCAAGTTGTAGCAGTCACAGTCCAAAGTGGGCTGGGAGGGATGGGGAGGCTGCAAGGATGACCTCTGTTTCTTCCCTCTGCTTCCCAGGGTGAAGAAATGGGGTCTGCCTAAGGACAGAAAAAAGAAGGTGAAGGGAGAGGATGAGAGGGAGAGAAAGAAGGCGAGATGGAGGGACAGAGGTAAAAAAGGCAGAGAGAGAGGGAGGGAAGAGAGAAAGACAGAGTCCTCCTTCCTTCTGCCCATGAAGTCCTTTAGTCTCAGACCAAGCTGCTTAGATTGGCCACTGAGATAAACATTTTCATTTCACAGAGTCACAGAATCACACTGGAATTTCCAGCATAAGTAAAAGCACTATCTAATCTGCAATGACTCAGAGAAGGAAATAGAAGCCCTTTACTACAACTGTAACACTGCTACAAGAATTACAGAAATTTCTTGGAGATTTTTTCACTCTTGAGAAAAGTTTTCTAAACACCATTTGCAGGAGATTACTCCCTACACTGTACTTTCTTTGGGCTGGAGGGTGCAGAGATTTCTGTTAACAGACAAGGCTGGAGTCTCATTCTTAAAATGCTTATTTCACTGATGAAGGGACAACACCAGAAAAAAAGGATGAAATTCAAATGTACTAAAGTTATTTCTAAAATTGTGTTCACATCAGGTTAATTCCCTTTTTCAATTTTTGAACAATAACAGTACTCTTAAAGTAACCTTTGAGGTACCATCAGGTATTCCACAACTCCTTTTCTTAACTGCATTTCCCGCACTTACCCTGATGAGCAACACAGGATGCCTTCCACATTGCCTGATTTATTTACTGTGGTTCTTCATGTCTCAATAATGTCCAGAAAAGACTCTCTCTGATATAACTAGGGTCACCACATTTTGAATATTACTGTTGTATGCTGGTGAAGACTGTAGGTGAGCCAATATTGGGATCCTTTTTCTGGATTGCTCCTCCCCAGCTATTGAAAACCCCTAATATGACTTCTGAAATATCTACATTGAAGCATAATTAAATAATCTAATCTCTTTCTCCATCTCTCCTGCTGAATGGGACAGAATAAATGTCTGGTTCTCTGGTTCAGAGGCAGACACGCAGATTTTTATATTCCTCCTCCTTTTTCAAGACACCCACTTCCTCTAAATTTCATTTTCTCTCCATGCAATAAAAAATGAAATAACATTGATTTCTTTCTTTATTTAATTCTTTTTTTTCCTAGCGTGCCTATATGACATGACAGTGAATAACAGCATATGCCAAGAAAACAATTACATAGCACCTCTGTATTGATTTGTCTAATTATATCGCTTTACTCAAAACAAAGTTGTTTGCTTGGACATGACTGGCGAACCAGAGTGGTTTGTGCACCTGTTTTACCTTTCACCTCAATGTAGTTAATTATTTCTTAGAACAGATACCTGTAGAAACCTCTGACTTTCAAACATCTTTCTGCCTAGGGGGTATCCCCACTCCAGCCAGAAGCCCGGACGGACACCTAGACAGCTGGTTGCACCAAAGTCTCGTGGTAATCAAACATTTAAGTATTTCTGAGGATCTCAATGCCAGATTGAGCCTGGATGCAGAAATGCCATGGTCACAGAGGACGGTGCCAATAAATCCTGCACAGCTTTGCTACACCACACGCAGCACCTAAGCGGGCACCTCTGTGTGCACTAGTGTTGTGTAGTCCTACCAGTTTGCATGGAGCAAGCTGAAGGTTATCCACGTAGCACCAGGCGCACATGTAGCCATCGTACTCAGATGGAGGAAGGTACCATCTCAGAGTAGGTTTCACAAACTGAACTTCTATTTGGAGCTGGATGTGTAAACCCAGTCAGTCAAGCACTGCAAAGCACCCTAGGAGAGCAGTATGCTTGTCAGCTAGCTGTAGCAGGGAGCACTTAACTGAGGTAAAGGTCACCAAATTCAGCATTTTTCTTTGCCGGAGAGAACTGGACCCCAAACCTTTTCCAATCCCAAATAACTGCCCTAATCACCATGCTGTAAAATATTTATTTTGGTTTTCTTCTGTTGAAGAAAACTAGTTACCATCACTAATGCATTAGACAACGCTTTGTTGGCACAATTAAATGTTCAGTGGGGCAAAGGAGCAGAATAGCTGCTCACCCAGTGTGGGCACAGCATCTGGATCCCAGTGCTTCTCTTGATCCATTGGGGAGTTTTATGCAGCAGACAAGGATCATACCAGAGTACGGCAGGGTAGTCTCCCATCCGAAGAGAACCATGCCTTCTAGCTCTGTCTAACAAAGAAACGCTTTCCCGTAGAGAATTTGCTGTGTGGGGTTCATCTTTTCTCATTCTGGTTGGGCATGGGTTAGGGGAATGTGTGACGGGCAAGCTGGGCAGCCTGACCAAGGCTGCGCCTCTTGGGTGGATGTCCCTGGGTGGTACCCTCAGGCCAAGTCAAGGGCTTTTCACAGCTACTTTTTGTATTTACAGCTCCGCAAATGCAAAGAGGCAAGAAAGCCAGCCCTGTGATCCTAGCCTGTTACTGTCAGCTGGGATTTTCAACGTCATAGTGAAAGGCAGTGGCAGATCAGGATGCTCAGGTACCTCTCTTTTTCCCTGAGTCATTACTCTCCATTGCCCAGTACCAATTCATGCTTCTGACTCATGGGTCATTGCTGCTGCTTGCCTGGGGGCCTTTCAGGATGAGATGACACAACACAGCAGATGGTAGTTACACTGAAAATTATTATTTAACTTTATTGTGGCAAATAGTTCAATACAAGTATGTTGCTGTCAGATGAATTCCTTGCCATCAAAACAAACAAAAGTGGGATCTTAGAGGCCCAAAATTACTTGTAAATTGAAATGTTTGTCTATTTTTAAACCATCTGCCTCACATATTCAGTTTCTGGTTTAGTCTTGTAAGAGGAAAAGAAAGGAGAGAAATCCAATGACATGAACCACTCATGACCACTGTAACAAGGCAGTGTTTAATCAAATAATAAAGTTAAACAGAGCATAGCTGCACTGAAGTTCATTCTAAAGGTATAGCTTGCAAACTTTGAAAGTATCCAAACTAGCCTTGTGTCCTTTGAAATAAAACTGTAACATATATACACATACACACATATTTATACACACCCAAGAAGGAGGATGTATTTCTTCACACAAAACATATTCTAAATACATTTTGTTGATACTGCTTAAACATAAAACATTCAAATTTTGAAAGGACTGTGGTATTATCTGTTACATTGCTTAATTTCTAACAGATTTCTAACAAACACTTTCCTTCTAATAAGATATACTTATGTATATATTCCCTCCTCCTCTACCAATGACCACTTTGTATTTAACTAGTTTTTATATGATAAAAATTCTCTTTAGGTAGAGCTTATACATTAATTTGTCTGTTTTAATGACAGAAATTGTGTAGGTAGATATTAGATATTAATTAGTTTTCATTAAATTAATGGAAAAAAAGACAAAATATATTTAAAATATAAGCATGGCAAATCAACAATCTGGGCAGCTACAAGTAAATGATAGCTCTGAACTCAATAAAAAAGAAAAAAAAACCTGAAGTTTGGTTACACTGGAAGGAAATTAACTGTTGTGCAAAAGCTGAAGAAGGAAAAAGCCAAGCTTATTTCAGCAAACAATGCATTCAGCCCAGTTATGAGAATAGAACTGTTCATTTTGTACAGGATATCATAGCCCACTTTTTTTAAACTACAACCTTCTTTCTGCTCTACCATATGTCCATCAGAGGAGCCAGCCTCTTTCTAAGGCTTTTTTTTTTTTTAATCAGGTGCAGCTGAGCCTATTTAAACTCAATCACACCCACAGGAAAATCTAGCAATGCCTCTTATTTTTCACAGCTAGGGAGACTGTTTGACCCAGGAATTGGAGATCGCATCTGGAATACCCGCTGGGGTTTAATCTTCTCGGCCTCGTCTGCCCTCTGCGTTACTCTGGCTCAGCCGGTACCATGGGGCAGAGCTGGGCTCGCAGCGGTGTCACCCGGAGAGCATGTCTGCAGGGGCATCAAAGGGAGAGCATAGCCCATCATAGCTCCCCAATGGGATCTGAACTCACTTGTCCTCATTCTCCTCTCCTACAGATTAGACACCAGTGTCATTCCCTTGCCTCGGAGGAGTTATTTCTGATTTTCCCTGGTGTAACAGAGACGTCAGTCCCTATGCCACCTATGGCAAGGACAGTTTATTATGATGGACATTTCAACACTTTCTCTCTCAGCAGTGCTTCTCAGCATTTTCCAGGGTACCTTGGAAATATGATGCAGCTGGGCTTTCCAATAGCATATATAGCCTTTACTTAATAAAGCTGAACAAACTAATTACAGCCAGGAAAAAAAAGGGTTTATATGCATTAGCATCTTTCCCTGATCCCAAATTAGCTGTTATTTAAAATTCTTCAATGAGTGGTTTCTGAAAACATACCAGCCTGTAGCTTTCTCAGGAGAGAGTTGTTCTATTTTTTTATTATTTTTATTCACAATTTGCTATTCTTGTGGTGGGTCTTATCCTCTGAATCACATGGTTGTCTTTCTGCTCAAGACTCCCTGACTTGCAGTGGGGTTTTCAGCTCATCACGGAAGAGCATTACCACCCATATTTATGTAAATAGATGTTCACACACATTTTGCACCATTCTTTCAATGAATATTTTTAGAGACAAAGTCACGCCTTTAAATAGTTACAAAAAGCTACTAGGACAAGGTTACAAGTGTTGTTAGTTAGGAGAAAAAAAAAATCCAGAGAAAAAGTTTGGAATGTATTGATTTACCAAAATCTACACAATTCCTCCAGAAATCAGAGAGGGTTCGGAGAACCCATATGGCCCACTTCAGGCTAAAAAGCAGCTTCTTTTCAACTTCTCCTTTCCCTTTTCCTTTCTTAGCTTGCCAAGCGGGCTCCCCGGCAGCCCCTGTGGGGCATTTACAGGCCCCAGGGCTTGTGAAAGTCATAGTTCAGCGAGGACCAGTGGCCTCTGAAACAGAAACCTCCATCTTTTACAGCTGTGAGGGACCTTGAAGGGGAAAAGCCCTGCGGCTGCACCCCAGCTTCTTTTGGTAGGAAATGCTAAAACTGGAGAGAGGGGCCAGAGGAAGCGTCATAGCTGTGAGACAAGGATACACCAAGTATTGAAGGAGAAGGTTCCTCTGCAAATCACTTCTCCCTCCAGCTGGAGTTGCAAGCAGTGTGCAATCAAATCCAAACTTGGTTAGCTTGTTTGCCTACTTCTTCCAGACACCTGCAGTATTTAATCAGCTGCTCTGATGATTTGGTGATTACTCCCAAGGCCGGGCTCCACTCGCTCAGACCACTAGAGGGCTTGGGTTTGCTCCCAGAAAGTAGGAAAAAGCTGAGAAATTCCTCTTTCGTGCTTCACCTAGGCACGTACAAATAAAAAGTGAGACCTATGAGGCACGCCTAGGCTCTCTTTTCGTGAAAGGTTTGCGTGGATATTTGCTCCATACAATCCTTTGGGATGACGAGCATGGGAGACATCATAAACTAATTCTAGTACTGCATGTGCGCAGAACCACAGACACCCCAAGTTCATGCTCCACAATTAAATTTGGTGTTAATATTGTCAAATACGTGTAACCATGGTGGTACATATCTTACATGCTAACCATCCAAGCAAGGGCTTCAGTCCCATTTTTTTTGAACCACGAGGTTTCTTTTCCTGAAGTATCTCTACAATCAAAATGGTAGTGACCCTTATCAACAGAGATAAAAAAAAGCAAAAATATTTAAATCTCTTAATAAATTTGCTAAGGTATTATTATCTTAGTTTGAACCATTACTTCAGCAGAGCAATTAAGGAGCTTGGCTAATACTACTAATGGTATCATTCCAATTCGCAAGAAGAAATCTATTATAAGGATGAGATCCAATAAAGGATGAAAGTGCCAAAAGAACGACTGGGCAGTTAAGTTCTTAAAGTGCTTAAATCTAAAAATGAAACAAACTAAAATCCATTTGTGACTCACTTTTTGACTGCAGCTTCTTCCAGGCATTTACAGCTGTGTCCCTCTTCACACTCAGACTCCTCCAGCCCTTGCCACTACAATTTTATCCTCTTTTATCCCAAGCCCAGCTGGGATCCAGAAACCACCTAAGCTGCTCATCCTAGGCTCTCTGCTCAAGTACTGGCAGCCTCTGTCTTCTCCCTTCATCTTCATTTCTTAGCACGTTAATTTGCCTTGACAACCACTTCCACAGCATGAAGTGGCAGCCTCCAAGTCTCTCTCAGTCTTAGGACATCTGCTCAGCTTGTCATCCCTGACTCCTTGCCCCATAGTCACAATGCTCAGAGTCTTAGCAAACCTTTCAATCCTTAGTTCTTTGCTGCTTCCTCAATTTCCCCATATCTGTATGTCTCGTGTCCCTTTTCTCACCAAGTCCTTCAAACCAGCTAGTTACAGACTATCCCCCTAGAAAGCCTACAGTTGTGTTTCTTTCCTGCTTTTCCACCTCAGTTGTGAGCATGTAACCTTGTCTTGCTGTGGTAGGCATCTTTTTGCTGTCTGAATCCTGGGTGCCAATGGAAGAGTCCTGGACCGTGCAAAACAAATAACGTCTCTCCTCTCAGTCATGGTGCTAGTCCTTACCAGATGGGACCTGGAATTGAAAACTGATTTGCAGATTTTTTAAACTTGATTGAAGAGGAACAGATTTTTTAATAGAATGATGAAAGTGTACAGGACTAATAAATTTCTTGCCATGAAAGCACAGGAGGTCTACTGCTTCTCAAAAGAAAACATATGAGATTTCAATGAGGAAAAATGACCCTCTTTTTTTTCCCTGGTTTTTAGAAAAGCTAATCTATCCGGCCTATCATTTCAAACTAGGTAAGCCAATTTAGTAAAAGACAATCCAATCGGTTCCTCCAGAAATATAGACATGCAAGGACATATATGTGTGCACGTACAAGAGTCTGTTCAGTGATGGGTACTTTTTTGTACAATAGTTCTGATGTTCAAACTCTGCCTTGCCACCCCCCTTTCTGTCCTTATTCCTCCACTGCATCATTTTTGCTTTGCTGTTTTCTTTGCCTCAGTCTCACACAGGTTCTTTCACGGTGCTGGTGAGAGTCTACCAGTCCTGTCAAGTGTTCTCACTTTCTGCTTTCAGACGGCTCCTCTTCATTTACCTTTTGGTTCGATGGAGACCTTTATGGCTCCTGTGTTTGCAGCCTCCCTTCCCCTTTCATAAAGGGCACAAGCAACCACGATTTTCCCAGGGAACAGTAGGACTGTAGCAGTCCAGGAGAGTGAGGATGTTGGGTTGTAAGCTCTTGAAGACAAGGACTGTACCTGTGTTTCTCAGATATATTGAAATTACTTTACCACCTACATAACGCTTAATAAAATGAACAGTGGTGTCAGTACACCTTCCCTTTGCTCCCTTTTCTGTAAGGTATTGTTGCTTATATTACATTGCTAACATAGAATTTACAGCATCATTTCTGCCTTTATTGGATTGAGATTCATGACTTTTTCAGCACCATTCATATAAATGATGTTATAAAATTGGATGAATAAAAACTCTCCAGTTCCATGAAGGGAGATATAGAGTCCAAAGCACTTTTATTCCAGTCGTATTCATTTCAATTATTCCTGTAACAGGACTGTTACCTGGCATGTAACACAGCCAAAATGAGAGTTTAGAGGTCATCAGCAACATTTTGGCTTTTCTTTGCTGGTTACATAACTATTTAGGTAAGTTTGTCAAGTTTTAACACATATAAATGATGACCTAATGTAAGAACATACGGATTAGATGAGGTTTCAGAATAAATTACATACTATTAAGCATCTTCAGTATTCTTAAATTAAAGCTACCTATATTCTTGTATAAATTCTCTTTGTGAAAGGCAAGTAAAGGTTGGATCCAGCTTTCTTCATTTTGGATAGTTGAGCTATAGGCTCTATGTTCTCCTGTTTGCAGCCTGAAAACAAGACTTCCTGGCAAAATGTTTGCCTTTAATGGCATTTGATTTTGATTTTGATTTTGATGAACATTATCCCTTCTCTCTTAGTTCTTTGACAACCACTGGTTCAATACATGTCTTAATTTTCTCCATAACTCGTAAGTATGATGATTAACAGGGAAAAATGTGTTTCCCTGCCAGAAGAAAAATTGTTTCCTTCAGGTTTACAAAATCTCCCCAGAGAAAAGACTATACACCTTTATATTTTCTCATAGGCAGGGCCCTGTGCATTCTTGCAAAACTGAGGAATTTAACAAGAGTTTTCTCCTTGTAGAAGGTTATCATCTCATAAAAAAAAAAAAAAAAAAGAAATTGCAAAGTGCCTGAAACCATAGCATAGACAATGGAGACTTCCAGTTTTTGGACCCACTGATGATTAATTAAATGTCAGACTTTACAGATGTCACTAATGGTTGTTTTAGCAAGACATACGTAATTCATGTGCTTATTCCATTACAAGCTTCCCACACTTGATAACTGCTGAAATGCCCTTATCCTTGTTGCCAAAACTTCCACCTTTCTACTTCCTCCAGCAGCTCATGAGAAGTAAACTTTATTAATACATACTTTTGAAATACAATGCAGGGTAAATTGAATGTAATATGAAAATTCAAAACATAGGAAATCTTGTGCTACATTATTATTTGTAACATTTAAACAGTAGAAACCCCCATTTTAATTTACTTGCAATTGGCAGAAAATGCAGGAAAAAATACAGATTTAAAGCTTAGCTTGTTGCAGAGCACATAACTATTTTCATCGATCAAATAAAATGCCTGCAATTAGCTTGTTGCCAGCATCAAAAGGGAAGGGAGTAATAAATTATAGGAAGGCAAAAGGAAATGGCCAAAAATCGAGTTCAACAGAAAAAATCAGCAGAATTTAGTAAGGTTTTTGACGCTGTCCGCCATAAGATCCTCAGAGAGAAGCTGAGGAAATGTGGGCTGGATGAGCAGACAGTGAGGTGGATCGACAACTGGCTGAACAGCTGAGCCCAGAGAGTGGTGGTCAGTGGCATGAAGTCTAGTTGGAGGCCAGTGACTGGCAGTGTACCTGTGGGATCAGTGCTGGGTCCAGTCCCATTCAACATCTTCATTAATGATCTGTATGATGGGGCAGAGTGTACCCTCAGCAAGTTTGCTGATGACACAAAACTGGGAGGAGTGACTGATACACCAGAGTTGTGCCCCAGTCCAGAGGTAGCTCAAGCAGGCTGGGGAAATGGGCTGGCAGCAACCTCATGAAGGTCAACAAGGGGAAGTGCAAAGTCTTGCACCTGGGAAGGAACAGCCCCATGCACCACCAGTACCTGCTGGGGGCCATCTGGCTGGAAAGCAGCTTGGCAGACAAGGACCTGGGAATTCTGGTGGGCACCAAGTTGAACATGAGTCAGCAATGTGCAAAGAAGGCTAATGGCATCCTGGGCTGCATTAGAAGTGTTACTAGCAGGTCAAGGGAGATGGTCCTTCCTCTCCACTCAGCACTGGTGAGGCCGGTGAGGCTGGGTCGAGTTTTGGGCTCCCCAGTATAAGAAAGACAGGGACATACTGGAGAGTGTCCAGCAAAGGGCCTATGAGGAAAGGCTGGGACTGTTCAGCTTGGAAATGAGAAGGCTCAGGTGGATGTCATCAATGTATACAAACACCTGACAGAAGGGTGCAGAGAAGATGGAGCCAGGCTTTTTTCAGTGGTGCCCAATGACAGGACCAGAAGCAACAGGCACAAACTGAAACACAGGAGGTTCCCTCTGAACATCAGGAAACACTTGTCTACTGTGAGGGTGACCGAGCACTGGCACAGGTTGCCCAGGGATGTAGTGGATTCTTCATCCTTGGAGATATTCAAAAGCTCTCTGGACACGGTCCTGGGCAACTGACTCTAGGTGGCCCTGCTTGAGCTGGGGGGTTGGACCAGATGACCTCCAGAGGTCCCTCCCAACCTCAGCCATTCTGTCATCCTGTGATTCTCTGAAAATTTCAAATTAAACTCCGAAAGCTAGTTTGGTACAATGATAAGGATATAAAACAGGATATAAATACATGCCACTGGTGCCATCTCTTAATACCTGTGGTTTAGTAGCAGGATTATTAATGTCTTAATCTGAACTGTTTATCTTGCACTCCTACTATTATATTGTTTTTTGAATCTTCAGACAATTACTATAAATCAGTACGTTCTTCTCTTTCACTGCTTTAAATCTCTTTGATTAATGAAGGCTACCTAGACAACGTATTTTCCTTGTCTGAGTAGCCTCAAAAGACAGAAAACACAGTTTTCTCATTTTTCTTCCCCAAAATTCACAGAGTTGGTCTCTGGAGAGGTAACTGGAACCAGTGATAATGGCACTTGGAGAACTGAATGTTTCCGACAAAGCTTCTGAAAAACATAGCAAAACCAAAGATTAAAAAAGATTCTGGCAGCTTGAAAGCCAAAGCAGCTGGCAGGCTGTGTAGGAAAATGAAAATATTCCCATTCTTAATAATCAGTGTGGAAAATCAACTGAGGAAAACCCATATTCTTTTTCACTTCGCCTTTCTATTTGGGTCATCAGTTCTTGTGATTTCTGGATGAGGCAACAGGCTGTTATGAAAATTGTCAGGAGACAGAGATTTAACACAAGATATTAGAAATTCTAGAATAGGACTGAGTTGTCAAAGCAGATAGGCCACAGTAAATCCCTTAAGCTGCACTGGAACAGACAAACACAAACAGGCAGCAGCGTATGAGGCTTACAACGGTTCTGAAATTGTACTTCAAATCTTATGGGCTTATCAAGAAGTGCCCAACAATTCATCCTCTCACTTTCAAAAGGATATTTGTCCTGCAACTACTATGGATCCATGAGGTTACTTAGGCATACTGTCATTTAACAAAGAACAAAAGAGCTGTTCGTAAATAAAAAATTCTAAATTCATTTGTTCACTTAAAATTTATTAATGTGGAAGCATAAAGGAGCTAAAGCACTTTTAAAAACACTGTGTAGTATTTGTTTATCAGTCCTATGATCTTATTCTAGAAAATTTTACATAGTTGCTTGGTATTATAAATTTTAGACTATAGACTTTTACAAACATATTCTATTCTATTCTCTTCTATTCTATTCTAAAATTTTAGACTACTGACTTTTACAAACATACATGCGCATAAGCCTATAGAAATCATCTGTCCAAACAGGGACTTTGGATTTCACAGCATTTGGATAATTTGGCCTGCTCATCTTTAAAATTTTTCAATAATGAAAATAGCTCTCAGAGAACTTCCTGAGAGCAAACAAATGCTTGTGTCAGTCTGAGCTTAAAAATGCACTGAAAGTCTACAGTAATAATTATTATTGACTTATGCATATTCCAGTGTCCGGAGTGGTATCTGCAAACCTGGGACAGCAAACGGCACTCTTGGTGAGGTCATGCAGATGCTCACGTTGCCACTTTGAAGTACCAGAGACCCATTCCTCAAACACCGTATTGGTTGGCAGCTGGCTGAGCTGTGTTCAGCATGGAGATGCACATAACGGAGGAGGAAATATATTGGCAAAAGACCAAACACTGAGGTAAGTAGGCATGCGATATACAAAGAGAAACACAGAATGAAAGGAGCTGAAAGACTGTGAAAACCTGAAACTAGATTTTATTAAGGGCCATTCAGGCAGCTCCAGTGGCACTTAGCAGTTCAACAGGACATTGCAACATACAAATTTCCCTGCAAAGGCCCCGTGCTGGTACAGCTGCTGACAGCTGGCTCATGTGGGACCAAGGCCTTCCTGCCACAGGAGGGAGAGGAGCAGGGCAGAGGATGGGCAGCAAAGGTCTAAGAGCCAACTCTGCCGCTGCCTGCGTCACTCAATAGACAGGGGGACCTGTCGTCCTGTCAGTCACTGTTTCCAAAACAACCTTTCCACCCCCAAGCAGTAACTGTGATCTCACATCCTTTTGCCAACCCAGGGACCCCCCTGTGAGCAGACACTAGACACAGAAACACCAGTTTTCTAGCAATTAAGGTCTGCCAAACTAGGTAGCAGAGCAGTAACATTTTGCTTTTCCCGGTATTCTGCTGTCCTAGCCAGGTACCATCCTCTGGCTGATGGCTGGAGCCAGGCCTGCCACAGGCTTGCTGCTGGGTTATCGGAAACATTTGTATGCAAATTTAGAAAGCCACATTCCCAGCTTTGGCTCACGCTACTGGCTACACAGTACTTGCTTCCAAGATGAGATTTGGACATTGTGTGGAAATTGAAAAGAAACTAAGGAGGTGCTTTAATAGTCCTAATGATGGTCTGCTTTATACTTTGCATTAATTACCTGCTGTTTCAGAGCACCCAGACATACTGGTTCTGAGATTGCTCTACCCTTTGTAAGCATGTGAAGAACCTTAGTTCCTTCATGAGTTGTCTAGGATGGAGTATTTAACCAACCTACACCCCAGCCACCTTATCTTAAATCATGGCAATGGTTGTAGAAGAGGGCCCTGCAACAGCAGGGTGCCTTGACGTGTAGCTGGCTTATGACTGAACACAACTTTGAAGTCTTCCAGTTGCATTTTGGTTTCAGAGAGTAAATGGTGCAACTTTTTAAAAAGCAGCGCAGTAACAAGAGCCAAACACATGATGTGCAAATAAAACAAAACAAGAAATTAAAGAGTCAGCTCATAAGTGTTGGGTAAATCTTGTTGTCATGGTGCTTCTAGAAACTTCTTCCTATCTGCTTTGTTTTCCCAGTGCCATTAATTGTTCATGCCTTAGGAACCTGGATTTGTCAATAATAGCTGGGCTGTGGGATGTACACACTACAATGTGGCTTGCTCTGCATTCTGAATGGGAACATGCTTCATTCATAATTCACTAAAAGGCATTTTTCAAAGAACATTTTGCAAAAAAATAATAAATTCGTATTACACTGCTTGGTTTTATAATCTGATGATGGCCTTCTTACCTTTCAAAGCCTGCATTGTCTTCTGTCAAGAAATCCATCTCTTGAATATTTGCAACATGTTGTGAAGAAATTCATTTAGTCACTTAGCATTCCATTTCCACTTGTAGTCTTGGACTAGTGTCAAAAACATGAGAGAAAGCCCTTTCCACAGAGAAATCTATAATGAACAAGCAGACATTGTTCCATCTGAGGTGAACTTGGAAACTGACAGCTAGGGAATCACAAGAAAATGAATAAAATCCCATACAGGCACTGAACTTGTCATCACTTTCTTATCATTGATATTGGAAAAGACTTGTCCAGACAAATTTATCCATTTATTCTGCAAGACAAAAGCAGAAATACCTAACTACAGTTACAACAAACCCAGAAAATAATCCAACTGACAACTACTGCAAGTTTCACAGAAGGAAGCATAAAATGCCATTACAACTCAAAAAATAGAAGGTGTTGAATACCACAGACACATTGTTTTTAGTCAGATTTTTTTTTCCATATTGCTGGACAGAAGCAACTGATGAAGCAGAGGAATGAAGAGAGGCAAAAGAACATAAAAAAGACCAAAGGCATGAAATGATAAAAGGTGTGAAAGACCAAAGGTGTGAAACAGAAATAGGAAAGATGTCTCAAAAGAAGAGAGGAAAGAATGCTCATACGTCAAGCATTGATTGGGCCGCACTGTTTCATTAAAGGCTATATGTCAGGTACCAGCTTTAATAGAAGAGAGCATGGGAACAAATAGAGGTGGACTAATTTAATGTGAGAATAATAAATTGGTTGAAAATTAGGTTTCAGTTCCCCTTAAATTATTCACAAATTATGATCAAATCAAGTTAATGCTTGGGAAATAATTTGAAAGGGGGCAGCAAGGCAGATTCACTGGGCTGGTGGTGCACTGCCTCTCTTTGCCTGAAGCAGCCAGGGGCCCAGGGCACACACCCAGGACAGGGCAAGACGCCTTCTCCTGACACCTCTGAGCACACATGTTGCTTACTCAGGAGTATCTTACCTACCAGGTTACAAGACTTTTGAGTTGAAGACACTCACAATTATTCCTAATGAAGCTCAATATACAATAATTCTATTCTTCTTATTATTATACTAGAGAGCTGATAGGAAAATTGCACAGGCTGGGGATACCTGGTTTCTAGTCCCACCTCTGGTGAAGACTGATCGTGTCTATAGGAGAAACCAATAGTCCTCAACTTTGGGAACCAGTGTCTAGAGCCACCCTGCATGCCCCAAGGCCTGTCTCCAGTGCATTTACATTTACCTTAGGAGCGTGGCCGATGCATGCTCTACTCTCCTGGTGCATCTGCCTGTTTTTTTCTTCCAAGAGAAACCAAAGTACACTGGGCTATGAAGCAGTGTCCTACCAGGTCTCTGTCCAACAAGGCAAAGGAAAGCAGTGGGGCATGTGTGTGGTCTTGAAAAACTGGAAATTCTCCTGAGCCCCACAGATTAGCAATAAACTTTTGAAACCATTTGTTAGCTGGGAACATGTCTCAAAGTTCATTAAACATTATTGGACATCACTGATTTTGTTCTTGAAGACATCTAAGCATTTACCTGTTTGAAGTTGTATTACTATTAGTATTTTGATGTTTTACAAGTACCAGGAAATGAAAGTTTGAGTTAACATCAAAAGGCTCGTTACATGTCAAACAAAATTACATTTTTTCAGGTATTCATGTTCCCATAATTACACTGACATCAATCCGCTTTGCTTCACATTTCACACAGGAAAATCGATTATTCTCACATCTTAATTAACAAGAAATATGTCACGTTAAACTGCTTGAATCAGTTTAAATCATGGTATTCATTCTTATCAGGGTTTTGTTTATCTTCGCCATTAAAAGAAATTAGCTCTGTAACACTTTCATAGCATAATAAGCAGGCTGGCAAGGTTGCATTTGTAGAAGGGTATTTCACGCTTGCTGTGTCAGAGCTTGTTTTCATTTGCCGATAACTTTACAATACTTGAAATGTTTGGGCTGAAATTTTTCAGTGTGGGCATTTATTTCAAAATAATTTTTCACACACACATACCCGCGCATGCACACACACACACAGTTACTGTTACAGCTGAATATTTTAGATCTTTCAGGAAAAAAAGTGGGAGGGCTACAGGAAAATACATTTTGTCCAGCATAAAGAATCTTGATGACCTTCCCTCCAAAAGGGTACACCTTGGAGTTTGTGCTTAATACATAGCAAGGGGGTAACTTCCATGCTAGATTTTTTGTTTTTAACTTCTGCAAAAATCTTAGCTGAATATGACTTCTTACTTTTAGAAAAACCCTATTTCACACACGTAGTGAAGAGACATCCTAAATTGTTGCAGCTGAAAACTCCACAGAAACATCCTGTTCTGGGCTAAGTCGGACATTTCCCAGCTCTGGACTGTGGTGGGGTGTGCTAGGTCTAGGGTAGATATGGGGAATCAGCCCAGGTCTATGGGCTGCCATCACGTTGTACTTACCTGATTACACTCTGCTTCTTCCCTGCCCCATTTACTGCACAACACAGGGGATTAACATGGGCTGTAAAGCAAAGGAGAGTGCTGGCGGCAGGACCCTGCCTTTATTTATGCAAAAACAAGAAGGTAAGGGGGGAACTGGGCAGGAGGCAGCTTGTGGAGAGAGGACAGTCTCCTTGCATGTCAATTGCATCCTGCCCTGAAGAACCAGCTCCTTGCATTGCTTCAGTTTTAATGCCAAATAAAGGTGTTCAAACTTAAGAAGCTCATTATCTGAAGGAACCGACTTGAGGTCCTGGTGCCTGATATTCTGAAGTGCCCAGACAGATATGTCAGCTAGGACTACACTTTAAATGTCTAAAGTGCGAGTTTGGGTTGTTATCCCCTAGTAAGTTTGAAATTAGATGTCCAAATGAGGTGGAGAGGTTTTATATTCATTGTCTCAACTCCCCAGCAATAAAAGTGAGATAGTATCTCACAGGAATTGTGAAAATGAGCAAGTTAATTGTTAATACATTACCAGACACATTGATTAATTACTGAGGTAATACAATGACATACCATTGAGGGAAGGAACAATTCTGTCTGTGCACCAGTACACAAATAGTATTTGGTACATTAGATGTGAGGAGAAAGAGAATGTTGAAGACTAGGAGAAAATGGGGGGGGGTCTTAATATATGGTTCTGATCTAAGTATCACTGTTGTTAGCCACTAAATGAGGCAGGGCATCTGTGGAAAGATTTAAATGTGTTTCTGTCTTCAGAGTGCAGGGCTAAATGAAGATCAGAGAGATTGATTTAATTTCAACATCTCCTAACTTATATTTGTTTTTGCAATGTGAACAGTGTCCTTAGCTCATTTTGAGTGTCCCCTCCAAAAACAGTTAAATCACATATTAATGATAAAAAATCCTCCTCTCGGCAGTACTGTGGGTATTGAGGTAACGAGGTCTAAAAATTTCTTACATTTTCTGATTGTATCAAACTCATATTATTTCACTATGTTTAGATAGTCCTGTATTTGCGGTGCTTCCTAGACACTTTCAATAGTCAACAGTATTGAAATGCTATGGAAAATGGGCATCTCAGGAACTTAAACTCAATTAAAATTCCAGTTACTGATAACCTAATTAGTACGTTGGATAAAAATCACCACAATGTGAAGGATTCATTTCAGTGACTTCAGAGAAATATCAGGATAATATTAAAAAATAGTCCTGATTTTAACTATATGAATGACCATCTCCACAGAAATACAAATAGGACTATGCAGAATGCTGTTCAAATCTTTAAATGCTTTTCTGCATTCTACTCCAATTATAATTTATTTTTAAAGCCCCTTGCTTGAAATCTTGTGAGATTTACAGTTACATCTGCTTAAAAAAAAAAGGAAAAAAATTCACAAAAATGCTGACAGTATCCCCTTAGTTCCCTTTTGTGTCCCAATTTTGTCCAATAAAATGAATGTTATCTAGGGTGGGGGTTTATAAGCTTTCCTTTTTCCTTTCTTGCTTTTACCACCTTGCCAGTTTTCAGAACTTTTTTCTATGGTTAAAAAAAGTCACTGAGTGGCACAATAAAGATTTGCATTGTTTCATTTGGGTTTGCAGGGCTCTTGGATTTCTACTTCAGAACTCAGATTCTTTTCAAAAGTTGCAGAGTGGCAAATGGCAACATGAAAACTTTTTGTCTGTAAAAATTCTTACCAATGGATTTTATTTATTGACAAAGAAAAAATAGAACAAATTTTCATAATGCTTTTTAAACTTCTAAAAAGTTTTTTAAATATATATTTTATCAAAATTGTATTCCATCCCCTTCAAAAACTGGGGCTAGAGAGGTAGGGTTATTTGACTGATTGTTGCTCAGAGTAGACTGGAATGAAATATTTTCACCAGTTCCATATCCACTTCCAAGAATATTTTCTTTCCACAGTGTTTCAATTCTGACTTTAGTATGTACAATTATGAGTATAAATAAAAATTAGTAATGAGATAGTAACAAATATATTCAGTTTAGAGTGTAAGAAAGTTTTTGATTGCCTGTGATTTTGTTAAAGGCTGGTCACTGAGTTTCCATGAATTTCCACAGTAATCTTCTGTGCTAGCATTTGCAATAATATATTTAATTTTTAAAATGTAATGGAAGATTAATTAGAAAAAGCAGATAAATGGAGTAGTTGGGTTAGGTACCCTACAGGGGAGCACAGGCTGACTATAAGAGGTAAATCATCCTGAGAAGAAAGCACGTTCCTCCCTGGGAAGTCCCAGGAGACCACATCCTGCACACTGGCACCAGATTCTTCCTCTCCAACACAAATCTTGCAAATTTTGTTTATAATTAAAGTAAAATTATAGGGATTAAAAGTATAAGCACTAAGTGAGTTTAAATTCCAGTATTATACTCATTGACTGTCCTCTGTGAATGTCACTCCTTGCAGAAGTAGATGTTTGATGAAGGCCTAAGTAGCAACAGAACACAGAACTTCAGCAAGTGGGAGGGTAAATGGAAGGAAAACTCCACATCTGGCAAGATATTCCTTATGCTTAGTACATTTCCTAGGGAAAAAAATGCATCAGTCTGATAGACCCTCCTAGCAACATTTGTGCATGAGAGTCTTATATGTCTGTTTCTCCTTGAAAAATATTTGCATAAAAGCCAAAAAGTTGTCCAAATGCTGACCCTCATGAAGAAGAAATTACATTCTTGGTGCACTAAAGAAGGTGTTTAATGGAGGAAAAAATTATGTATTTTATATGTTTCTTGGGGATAGGAAGTAAAAATGTTATGCTGTAAAGACAGTTTGTGTGTTTGCATTCACATGCAGTAGTCTCCACAACTTGAAGAACCTGACAGTTCGTAAATGTATGTTTCAGGTATCTGATGTAGATTTTTGCTTAATTTTTTGGTGAGTCAGCTAGGAACCTTTCAAATGCAGCAAAAGCATAGACAATAATTAGATAAATAATCCCACTGGGTAGAAGTCAGCAAAAAAAATCTCAGCTGTCTCATGGTTCAATTATTACACAGACATTTGGTGTGACACTGGACAGAAAAAGGCCAGCTACTGTTGTCCCATCACTTTAATCTTTGTAAAAGTCTGCAAATGCTCTAAAGCCACTCCTGATCCTTGCTGTCAGGATCAGGCTTAATGCATGTAACTACAGCAGCAAATAGTGAGCACTGGGTAATTCCAGTTGTGCAAAGCATGTTGAAACAA
>VYZV01044418.1:0-10138 GCA_013401275.1 Pandion haliaetus
GCCGAGGCCGCGGGGCGGGTTGGCGCCGCCCGGCGGAGGGGCCGCGCCGCCTCTGCGGCCGGGGCGGGAAACCCCGCGGCGCTTCACACGGGGCCGGGGCGGGAGGATGTGCCCGGGGATGGCGGCCCGAGGTGGGCGCTTGTCGGCCTCTCTCGGCGGGCCGTGCTCCTTCTCCTGTGGGCAGCCTCCCCCCCCGAAACATGCCCGTGCTGTTCTACGTGCAGCGCGGCGCGGAGCGGGCCGCCCCCGCTGGCGTGGTGGTGAGGGACGGCCTCGGCGGTCCCGTCCCGGCCCCATCAGGGCCTTCCCACACCCGCGGCGACGTGGGTGCTTTTCCCCGGTAACGGTCACTAATCAGCTCTATTTTAGTTTGCGGTTGCCCCGGAGAGGCGGCGCAGCTCCGGTGCGGGTACGTTAACTGCCGGTTTGTGGGTGCTGTTACCACCGGTGGGACTCCAGGAGCGGCCCTGGGGCCATGGCAGGGGTCTCTGGGCTTGGCAGGTAGATAGATGTTCCTTCCTGTCAGGCCTCGGAGGCCGGGATCAGGGCCCCTCAGCGGCCATCTCTTCTGCAGAGAAGGCATTTGAAAACGTTGGGGAAAAAAACCCACCACCCCCCAAAAACCCCAAACCGGTGTGCTTTTAGTTATTTCTAAATATTCTAGACAAGGTAATATAACAACATAGGTGTTTTTTAAGAGCCATATCTTCTAAAAACTCACAAACTGGCTTAATACACCAAATTAAATAGTGTTATGAAAGATAAAGCGGTGTGTGTCACAGTGGGAGTTGTTCTGTCATTAGGAACTCCAAAAGGCCATTTCTCCACATCCTTTAAAAATGAGCCCTAAAAAAATTGACCCCAAATGCATGTCTTGAGTTTTTCAGAAATCTGGTCTTGCAGCCTGCGGGGTTCCTGCAGAATTTGACCTGTTAGGACCTCAGAGCTGGCATTGTTGAGTGGCTTTATAGTGACTATAGTCTTCTGCAGTGGTGCATTGCTGGAAAGTAATGTGTCCCATTCTTTCCATTTGCAATTCTACTTTCCTTTCTCACAGCCTGCTAGAAAAATATCTGGGTTTAGTGCATTGAAATCTGCATGAGATAATTGAAATTTAAAATGTAGTAAAATAAAATTCATCTGTTTGAACAACACAGTGATGGCTTACACTGCTTTCATATAATCATAACTTGGCTTTATTTTGTAAAGTCAATATATCTTTCACATGCAAGTATTTATATGTTTTTACTGCTTTCAAAGTTTTTTAGCAAAGTACTCCCAAATTGCTTCTAAGTTCTAATTTCTTTTTTATGATATCACCAGTCAAGTGATACACTGTCAAGTACTGCTTTTCTAATTGACTTCAGTTGGAAGAAAGCATATTGCTGGAATTAGTGGTAGCAACAATCTCAGGCAGTCATTTTACTGGTAGACATTTATATACTTTTTAGATTTTACTTTTTTTATTCAGTCATAATACCTTATTTTTTTTACAAGCCTTTTATGCTTTAGCATAGATCATGCACATTTATCAGAAAATATTAACTACCATTGTACTGATTGCTGCACAATTCAGCCACCCTAACATGCCAAATAAATTATTCTATAAGTAGGTTTTTTGTTTAAGATGTTGCCCTGTATAGATTGAGGTGACGGAACAGTGATCACGTAGATTTGAGTTCTAAATACATTAGCTGAAAAATTACACCTAACAAATTTGAAAGCATCATTCAGCTACAGTGGATGTTCTGTTTAAACCAGGCTACAGAACAGTAGCTATTGTTCATTTTAAAGAAAACGCTGCAAGAGCCTGGTGGGGTTGAATTCCACAATACAAGTGATTGACTTTAAGACCCGCTGAAACTTTGTAAATGCAGCACCCTGGCACCACCGAGTGGCAGCTTCGTGAATAGCCGAGCAGTCGTAGGAAACATTGGGGGGGGGGGGGNACAGGGGGAAAGGTGGCAGATCCTAACGTGAAAATAGCCACTTTCGGTTTGATTCGGCTGGTGAAGCAAGTTAATCTGAAACTAATAAATGTCCTTTTATTCTGAACTAATGAGATATAGCCATAAATAGGCATGCAATTTGTAGCAAATTGAAATATTTTGAGGAAAGTTTGTGTGACATTAAAAATGGCAGAACATACGTGCCACTCTGACAGTACTCATCAAATAAAGCAAACGTTCCATTTCACATTAATTTCGATACTGGTATTAGTCTAGTATTAATCTTCAGATGCCTTAAATAGATACCCCAAGGACTCTTTCTGGCAGTGCTGAATATAAAACATCTTTCTCAAGCTGTCCTTTCTCCCAAGGATCACAGCAGAAGGTTGAATGACACATTACAGAAGAGAAAATAATGACAAAACCAAAAAGAATGAAGACAAAGCTTAATTTTAATTTTTAAAAAATGTAATCTCTCTTGTCCCTGCAAATATTCCTTGTTTTACCACAACTGCTATTTGAAATACCCTATATAGTACCTTTCCACAACCATATTTAAAACTCAGCACCTGCCATTTGGCATGGCATGAGGAAAAAGGAACTACTGCTTCACAAAACTCAAAATACCTGTTCCATGCTGGTTTTATGATTATCTCAAGCAATATTGAAGCCATGTGTCCTGTAGATACTCTTTAGACTAGAAGTCAGATGGATACAGCAGAAGCAAATTATGCCTCTCAAGCATTTAAATAAGCAGAATCCCAGCAAAACACATTCAAGGTTTCTCTTGTGTCAGGAAGTTGAAAAAAATCTTGAACAATAGGCAATTACACTATCTCACATAGATCATGACTCCGAATTGCCTTAAGGTGAACTTAGTACATAATTCATTGAAAATACTAAGGCAGATGCTCATTATTGATCCTGAAGGAGGGAACAACAAAAAATCTGCAATCCAACAATCACCATCCTTGGCAATGTTAACAAATAGCCAAGAAACAAATGAGCAGTCTGCAGACAGTTTTCCTTGAGAACTTGTTCATCTGGGTCATGGCTGGGTGCCTTGGGCTAAGACTCAGCCCAGGCTGAGGACTGGGGTTAGAGTTAAGGACTGGATTAGGAGCAGGAGAGTCATCATGCCTAGCGATGCACTTGGAGCCACCAAGGCAGGGGTAAAGAGGGGTACGACATGAAAAGAATTCTTCCATGAGGCATTTTTCCTCCAGGCCATGGCTAGGCATGTTGGGGGATGCTCAGCTGATGTCTGGGGTTTAGGGCTAGTGTTAATGTTACATACATGGTTGGGAGAAAAATAAAGCCTAGAGCTACAATTGGAGTGGGGCAGAAAAAGAGCAGCCAGAATAAGGGGTAGGCTGCAAAAATAATTCTTCCCTTGACATCTTTTTAATCTGAGTGCTAGCTCAGGGTCTGGAGCTAAGGCTCAACCCATCCTTTGCATTCAGACTAAGTGTATTGGGTTTCTGTGGCAAGGTTTTGGTAGCTTGGGGGGTGTTTACAGGGGTGGCTTCTGAAGAGAAGCTGCTAGAAGCTTCCCCTGTGTCTGACAGAGCCAATGCCAGCTGGCTCCAAGACAGACACACTGCTGGCCAAGGCTGAGCCCATCAGCCATAGTGGTAGCACCTCTGTGATAACATATTTAAGAAGGGAAAAAAAAAAGTTTCTGTGGCACAGTAACAGCAGCCAGAGAGAGGAGTGAGAACATGTGAAAGAAACAACCCTGCAGACCCCAAGGTCAGTGAAGAAGGAGGGGGAGGAGGTGCTCCAGGCGCCAGAGCAGAGATTCCCTTGCAGCCCGCGGGGAAGACCATGGTGAGGCAGGCTGTACCCCTGCAGCCCATGGAGGTCCACAGTGGAGCAGA
The DNA here is from genome assembly GCA_013401275.1 of Pandion haliaetus. Taxonomy (NCBI): domain Eukaryota; kingdom Metazoa; phylum Chordata; class Aves; order Accipitriformes; family Pandionidae; genus Pandion; species Pandion haliaetus. The sequence goes on from VYZV01044418.1 coordinate 3,830, forward strand.
TATCCACCTGCAGCCCGTGGAGGACCCCACGCCGGAGCAGGTGGGTGCCCGAAGGAGGCTGTGACCCTGTGGGAAGCCTGTGCTGGAGCAGGCTCCTGGCAGGACCTGCAGATCTGTGGAGAGAGGAGCCCACGCTGGAGCAGGTTTTTTGGCAGGACTTGCAACCCAGCAGGGGATCCACGCTGGAGCAGTTTGTGAACAACTGCAACCAGTGGGAAGGACTCATATTGGACAAGTCTGTGGAGGACTGTCTCCCGTGGGAGGGACCCCATGTTGGAGCAGGAGAAGAGTGTGATGAGTCCTGCCCCTGAGGAGGATGAAGCAGCAGAAACAATGTGTGATGAACTGACCGTAACCCCCATCCCCGTCCCCCTGCGCCACTGGGGGGGGATAGGTAGAGAATCCGGGAGTGAAGCTGTGCCCGGGAAGAAGGGAAGGGTAGAGGGAAGGTGTTATGAGATTTGGTTTTATTTCTCATTACCCTACTCTGGTTGAATGGCAATAAATTAAGTTAATTTTCCCCAAGTTAAGCCTGTTTTGCCTGTGACAGTAATTGGTTGAGTGATCTCTCCCCGTCCTTCTCTCGACCCATGAGCCCTTTGTTATATTTTCTCTCCCCTGTCCAGCTGAGGGGGGAGTGATAGAATGGCTTTGGTGGGTACCTGGCATCCATCAAGGGTCAACCCACCACACTAAGTTAGAGTTTTAACAGGGCAGAGCCTAGAGCTCCACTTTGAGTCAACCTGAGAAAAGATTGCTGAAGAAATTCTCTTCTGAGAACTTGATCATCATGGCTATGGCTTGGGCTTCTGGGCTAGTCTCTGTTCATATCAGGTGTTAGAGTTGGGGCTACAGTTTGGCTTAGGGACAGGCAACAGGCAAAGTTTGGATCCCCATTTGGAGCAGGGCAGGAAAGGGGCTGCAAAAAGAATTATCCTCAGAGAAGTTTCTCATCTGGTTGATGGTTAGGGGCTTTGGGCTAAGTGTCAGCCCAAACCTACAGTTAGGGACCTGGTTATGTTCAGGTTTGGGAGAAGAGAGAAAGCCTAGAGCTCCATTTGGACTGGGATTGGAAAGGGATTGCCAAAGGAAGGGACGGGGGACAAAAATAGTTGTCCCCTGAGGACGTGTTTACCGGGGCTATGGCTGGGGATGTTGGGCTAGAGCTCACCTGACACCTAGGTTTGGGGTAAGGTTTAGAAGAGACACAAAGAGTGGGACCTCCAGTTTAGTGGTCTGGAAAGGGGCTGCCAAACGGAAGAGTGGAGTGTCAAAAGAATTGTGTTCTGAGATCTTTTCCACCTGGGCCATGGCTGAGATCTTGTGCTGAGCTTCAGCTGACATGAGGACATTTTTATCTGAGTCATGGCTAGGATATTTTAAGTCTCATCTAACACAATGTCGGGTATTTGGGGCTAAATCTCCCCCAACACATAGGTTTGGGATTTGGAGAGAGGCAAAGCACAGAACTCCATTTGGAGAGAGGCTCGTAGGAAGTTGCTGAAGGAAGGTGTAGGTTGCAAAAAAAAATTGTCCCCTGAGAACTTGTTCATCTGGGCTATGGCTGGGGGACATGGCCTAGCGCTCAGTGACCTCCTGTTCTCAGAGTAGTGAATTCAGCAAGTCTTTGAACAATTTCAGGTTTTCTGATGCAGTGCGTCAGGAAGGACTTATTTCCCAGCTAAGGGGAGAGGAAGAGGACAGTTCAGTTAGAGGAGTAATCCATGTCCCACTTTGACCTTGGAAGTTCACCCTATTTATTTTTCCTGTTGAAACGATCAGCTTTTTGAGATGACACAGAATCCTAAAATAAAATTCACTGTTAAGGAGTACTGTGTTTTTCAAAATCTTTCTTAATTTTATATTATTTTTCATTATAGTTCACATTCTTGTGCATAACCATATCATTCAAATATAGAAACATTCTGACAAAAATCATAAACTTAATTCTCTGTACGAAGGATAAGTCTGTTCTCATTAAACCTTTGACATAAATAGTGTTTAGTCATCAAAGCTAAATTGTCATTATGACTGATAGAGCTCATGAGTGTCTTGGGAGGTGAAGAACAAGTCTGGCAGACTGTTCACGTTCAAATTCCTATCAGCCCTAAGCACTGAGAAAAATAAATATGCAAAGACTTGCTACCCAGCTGAGAAACAAACCTTTTGAATTAACAGAAAGCAAACACCAAATTATAGGCCTATTAGCTCATATCACTGGTTATACGAAATTGTTTTCTGTATTTTTTCAAGGGTACATTAAATATCTCCTGTAATATAGCTTCTAACATTTATCTTTGGAGAGTTTTCACAGCTTTATTTTATAAGCAAGACAGTTTTTCTAATACAGCATTTTAATCAAGAGGTGGTTGCTGTTCATACAGATGGCACCAAGTTAACTTGAAACCATGTGGTTCATTTATTAGCAATACAATGACAGAATCCAAGTGTGCAGGCTCATTTATGTGTTCAGCCTTTTGCACTGCAGTCTACGTTGCTGACTCTCCTGCGCTATCAGTACCTGAGCTAGCTAGTGACAGAAGCAGCAGGGACATCAGTATTCAAGCTCTTTTAGTTGTTCCTATATGTTTTGTTCTAAATAATTTTGTTATAGGCTTGCACTGGTTTCTGTCATCCTGACCTAGAGGTAGGCGGGAATATTCCAAAATACCAAATGTTATCAGATAACTCCAGTTTGGGGAAATGACAGTCATGAAGGGAAACATCTCTGTTTCAGTGAGCTTTTGATGCAGCAATGCTGGGGCTCCCACAGGAAGCCTAATCTGGTCCTGTTCTCCTGATGGCTCATATAATGGGGTGCTGTGAAGCCTGAGCACACTTGGCTGTGACGTCTACCACAGAGAAGACCTTTTCTGGGCAGGTGTACTCTTGGAAACCCAGAAAACCCAAACCCTTGCCTGAGCTAGGATATCATGGTTTTTCAGTCCCCTTTTTAGTAGGTGGAAGGCTGTATGGTCCCATGGGAGGAGGAAAAAAAACCCCACACCTGTTAGTCATGAAACTATGAATAATGCATAAAGCATATGTGAATTCAGTCTGCACCGTCAATGCTAGTGATGGCACTTCCTAACTTTTGAGTACTTGATTTGGCATTCTTAGTTATTCTTAATGTGAGAATTTCTATACCAATTAGACTTTTTAGAAAACCAAATAGGAAAAAAGTTTTCCTGGTTTGAAAATCTACTTCAGATTGAAATTATTCCTATACAGAGTAAAAACCTCAGCATCATTTAAAACTCACTGAAACCTGACTTCCTGGAAGATCACACTGTCTATAGTATATATGTCTAGAGTACTCAATAAAATAATCCCAGGGGTTGTTTCATTTCCTGGCCCTGGGGTGGCACACGCTGGCTCACACCCATGCTGCTTAAGACTCTCCTATAGCTGACGGCCTGTGTTCATACTGAATAGGTTGTGCCTCCGGGTTTCGTCTGGGTACCATGTGATGTTCCTATGACCCTAAGACATAACTGCTATTTAGGTCAAGCTGTCTGAAACAACATGAGGTCTGTGTTGCAGCTTACCAGAGTGAGGTTTAGATAGAATGAAATTAACGGGTGTATGCTTTGCTGTGCGCCTTAAGGATCTGTGAAGACGTTTCAACACATGAAGACTGTGTAGGTCAGACAAAGCCAAACCATGTCAAGAGTGCTTACAGTAAACTATCCTGAGCACGCTGCCTGAATTTTGGATGGAAAGTTAGCTGGAGTGGTCCAGAACAAACCCAGGATGCAAACTAATGGTTAAGGACTCTGAATGCTCAGAGTAAATGATTCAGATTTACTCTTTGTCCTCTTATATTTATACAAGTAGACCTATCTAAAATGTCTAACATAGGTACTGAAAAGAAGTGTATGCTTTTGAACATTTTCTCCTAGGCATTAGCTAAGCTCAACCTGAAAGTGAAGTAGAGCATGAAAAACCACCTAGATTTCTATGAAGTTTTGCGCATTAGCTGCCAGGCCAATGTTTTCTGGTAATCCTGTAGTTGTTACCTAATCATTCTGTGTATGGTTTTGATCTAAACCAGAGCACTACTGTGCAAAACATTCACATTTAGAATTACAGAATAAATTAAGTTGGAGTGACCCATCTATTCCCATCCCCTGCACAAAGCAGGGCTAACTTTGAAGTTTGATCAGGGTGCTCAACCTTGTCGAGTCAGGTTTTGAAAGTCTCCAAGACTGGAGATTTTTCAGGTTCTCTAGTTTCAAGTTTCAGTGTTTGGCCACGCTCTTGTGAAAAATATTATCTTTCTATCCAACTGGAATTTCCTGTGATGTGGCTTGCAGACATTGCCTCTTGTCTTTTTGCTGTACACATCTGAGAAGATTCTGGCCCTGTTTTCTCTATAACTCTTCCTTAGTTAACTGAAGACAGCAATTAATTTCCTCTTAGCCTTCTCTTCTCCAGGCAAACCAAAACCAACTCTCCTTCTATGTCATATGCTCCAGCCCTCTAAGTATTGAAAAAATACTGAGAAAACAGTGAATTTTACATGAGAAAATACATTATAGAGCCTGAAAATCAGTATGCAAATAAAAAGAAAGCTGGGAAGTAAACAGATATTTTGGGCTGAAAGCTAAACCAGAACAATGGGGACAATGGCAAAAATTCCTTTCTGAAAAGGCAGAAACAATTTTGGCTAATCAAAATGTGAAATGTGCCTTTTTTCCTGTTTCATTTAGAGTTATGTCTTTTGCTTAGTCTTTTTCAGTTTAACTTAGGCTTTTTTAAAATAAGAAAATGTTCTTTTGAGACAAAATTTTGTATTTTAAAGCTTTTGGCATTTCTGAACAGAAATATTTTATTGCAAAGAGTTTGAACTGTTTCAACCTATATGGATTTTCCACCCTGTCTTCTAGCTAAAACTGCAAGTCAGCAGTTTGACTCAAATACTTCCCTTTAGTTCCATTTTACCATATTCCCTATTAATTGATTCTTCTGTAAGTTGAACTTTAAGAAGCATTTTATAGCTTCCAAAAGGTGAACAGGCCTAAGTGTTTCATTAAAAAAATTAGGACCTAAAAAGTCACAGGTGTTTAATTCCACAAATTTTTCAAAGCATGTTCATGATCATGAACCAGTATGATGGAAACACTGCGGACTGTACACCAAATTTCTGAGCAGCATCCCAGGTTTCTACCTGCAGTTGTGCTGCCTCCATGCTATCAGAATGTCTTGCTGGCCTATGGCCTTTGACTTCAAGAAAATTCTGCGCATCCCTTTGTCTTCTTTTTTCCATTTTGTTTGAAAAGTCCCTCTGAAGTAAAAAAAAAATCCAAAACCAGTCCTCTAACCTAAGGACTAACTTTTGTGATACTTAGGTTTATTACATGTCATTTATGGAGACTATTCAACAACTATTGCTCCATTTTTACTGGGTCTAAAATAGACATTCTATTTCCTGTATTAAAATTATACTCTCAAATCCTCTCATGAAGTGTGAGATATTCTTTGGGGAATTATACTGAACAATAATAACAAAATAGTCCAGGATATCAGCAATCTGTGTGCATTAGGGAAGAAATAACAGATGCTTAAAAATCTTTACAAGGCAACGGACTCCTATTAAAATCTAAGGTGATACAATTATGCAGATGCCAAAGTGCCTCCAACAGAGTTACATGCAATTCCTAATGCTGATGTCTGGATAATATTTTAAAATATTTCTGTTTATGGTGACCATTTTTCCCAAAGTTCTCTGGGATAAATCCTTCTGAAATACTACATTTCTTGCAGTAGCATTCAAACAGTAATGAAGAGAGGAGTTTTTTAAAAAGGCCAATAGATCATTCTTCAACAGGGCACAAATGACATACTGTGTGCTCCAGAGTGGATGTTAGGTGTTTTTCCCTTCTTGTTGGCCCTGTTTCTTTTACTACCATTTCTGCAACCTCATCTCTGTCCTCTGACCTCTGACTTACCTTCCTCCCAGCCTTTCCTGTTTCCCTGGATCCTGCCATGTTTTTCATTCCAGAATTATGCCTGCACTCTTGCCCTTTCCTAATTCCATAGTCCCCATAACTCATTCTCTATTTTTTTTTATTTTATTAAACATATGCCTCTATAATATATAACATAACTGAACAAGAAACAGGAATGAAAATATAATAAAAAGTTTGCTAGCCTTTTCTCCAGTTACTCCATGTCTATGTTACATCTTGCTTTTCTCCTGTCTGTGTTATAGTGCAAGCTGTTCAAGGCCAGAGAATACCTTTTTTGATGCATCATTATAATTTTTTTTGTGGGTCGGACACACTGGCGTCCCCTTCATGTTGTACC
>VYZV01044418.1:10470-46845 GCA_013401275.1 Pandion haliaetus
GGTAGCAACTGCTTGCAATAAACTAGGGTACAAGGGAAAAGTAATAGTAGTAATGACACTAAAAATGGCTTCTTTCCTTGTATTATCAGGATTCCTAATCAGTTATGTGACATTTTAACAAGGAGTTACTGACTAGGAACACTGGATGTAGTTGTTAAAATGCTGTGGTGAAGCATAAGAAAACAGGATTGCCAAACTCGCACCCATTTAATGAATTTTGTCTGCTTTAAGACTGTGAACAGCCTTATCCAGCACTGAAAAATGATGCAGATCACCTAGAAAACTTTGCACTGTGATGTCAAGTAGAAAAACCAGGTGAGCAGCATCTGGAGGAAAATGCCAAGACTAGTGTTGGACAAATGTAGTTCTCCATGCCTTCCTTGCATTAATCCTCTCAGCCAGAAGCCACCAAAAAGAATAGCAGGACTTCACACTACTTTCTGCTTTCTGAGGAGCATGCTGATCACGCTTGTACTTTTTGTTACTCAGTATTAACAATTCTGACAGTGTTGAAAACATGTAGTCTTTTCTGTTCAGCTTGTCTTTAGATAAAATTCACATTAGACTTGCACACTTTGAACATTAGGTGTTGCTGAACACTCCCGGGAGGTGCAGAAGTAAAAAAGGAACAAAAAGTGAGCTATGATTTAACTGCTTAAGTGATCCTTGGATTGGCCAAGTTCTTCACCTCTTTATTATTTGTATTGTGCAGCGAGTTCCCTTGAGGAACCCACTGAGATGTGTAGTGCACAAACAGATCAAAAAGAGTTTCTGTCCCAGAGACCTTTTTTTATGATGAATCTTGGTAGATATCTTCTATACCCTCTACTTGGTTCAAAAGTATTTATTGAACATACAATACTTGGTCATGTTATCCTTGGTCACAGGCACAGCATGCAGAAAGCTTTTATCCTGTGCACATGCAGTGAGTCCTCCACACAGGTACTTGGTGCCCTCTTCCAGAAATGTTTGCTGTGCCCTTGCCCTTTTTGTGCCTGTCTCCCAACTTTAGCCCTTCTGCAGCTTTGGAAATTTGGCCTTATGATAACAAGTGGGAGGAATTCAAAACAAAGGTGAACTACCTAGAGACCAAGGAATTGAAATGCTTCTAAATGAAGAGGTGTAAAGACTTGCCAAAACCATGAAATCATGTCAAGAAGAAAAGTGTCACAAATGATCCCACTGGGCTCAATATGGGGCTTTGTATTGGCATGTGCCTGTGAATTGAAGCTCAGACATCCAGAAACTGGGCTACAGAGAGGCAGCAGCAAGTTCCAAGTGAGTCTCAAAAGATTTTGTTTTAGCTCTGCCTCAATGTTGCCAGCTAAGAGCAGGAGGGAGAAATTTTGTGCATGGGGAATAAAAATACATCACCCCACATTTGTAGTATATTTACATGATTTGGATTGTGTCTTCCTGACACCAGCCCAGGAGAGTAAAATAACTTTTTGATCCTAAAAAAAAGAGTATTTTCAAGATGTCACTTTTTTTTTCTTTCTGATTTCATACCTCCTGACACTAATTAGCTGCAGCACGTAAGACAGAGCTGCTATTGCGCAGCACAACTTTTTCTGGGCACTAGGCAGCAATACCACAGGACTCTTTTTGCACTCACATGAACTCGAGACAGGAACAGGCAAGGGTGGACTGAGAAAGATGAAAGAAAATAGCTTAGAATTTAAAGGAGTTTGAAAAAACTCTGTTTTTGACCACTCAGGAAAGGTTTGGTGCCTGGGAACCTTTGCCACCAGAGACCAATGGAAGCCTTTAAGTACACACATCACCCACTTAGTTTAAAAGACTTCCTTGTCTGTTGCTGAATAACATGGGTTGTTCTTTCATATTTGTTCTAAATCCAGTCTAAAGAGACTAAAGATCAGTTGTGGAAGCTTTAGTAAGGCTCTCTTAAAATTATACTCCAGATACACATGAAATATGCTAAATATTTGAATCCTTTTTCCTTTTTCCCTTTTTTGCTAGTTAGCAAAACACACATTTTTACAGGATGTTAGAGATTTTATATGCAGTTTTTCAGGGAGCAATGAGTCAGTACCTATTCTAAATGCAGTCATACATAATGTTATACACATGACTAAGTTTATTCTAGTCTCATAGGTATTTTATGTTTCCTCTTGCTCTCATGGAAATGGGCATTTTCACTACAGTCTTCAGTGGATAGGGGCAAAGCTTCTGTTTGTCTCTGTGTTACTTCCTCTCCCTGCTCCTCAGTCACATGAGAAAATGGCATCCTGTTTATTGCTGAAGTCACAAAATAACTTCTTTTCTAACCATGATTATGAAAAGCTAAAAATAATGGATTACTAACTGTCTATCAGTAGAGTGCCCCTGAGACCAATGTGGTCTTCAAAAATTATGAGTACACTGGTGGGGAATTCTTGAGATTAGGTTTCTCAAAATTAGTGTATGGCCAGGGACACAGTGAGATCTTCACATGACCCAGTGCAAGAAATGCAGCAACTTCCAGTCAACTGTTGGTGCTCACTGCCAGCTGCCCACAGCTCTGCCCACACATCTTGGCCTCTACAGCCTGTGGTTCTTGACGTGCTGATTCTCTGAACATGAGCTTATGCTTTTCAGCTCTCTTCATACCAGAAGAAGCATGAAAATACTTGAGGTTCATTTTTAAAGGAGCACGCAAGAATGAGTGAGGCACCTCTACAATAGGTTGAAGGGATAAATCACTGTGTCTGCCCCTTCATACCTCCCTCCCACTCTATGAAGAAAAGGTAACCTAAGAGAAATGCATGCATACACACACACATGCAGAACCTTTCTGAGGGAAGCAATAAAAGCAAGTAAAAACATACTGTCTTTAATAGGTGGTATGTTTACTGAAATGAAAGACTTCAGCCACCTCTGTTCACAGCACATCTTGGCCAGCTAACAATACGATTTCTTTTACTACACTAGTAGTAAATGCATCATCAGAGCAGATCAGTGAATGAAACAGGAGGAAAAGAACGTGTAATGATGTCATTTGGGGATGCCCAGCCTACTGCCCATGCCTCAGACAAAGTCCACTGAGACATACATCCCATATGGCTCAAGGAGCCTTGAAATAAATGATGGCTGGGAATACTCAGTCTGATAAACTTCTCAAGCCAGTACTAATCTCTGATCCAACTAAATTCCAGCTCTACTCCCACCCTATCTCCCTGAGTGGCCACTTTGCATTCCTAAGCTCACATTTCCATGCTTGCCTTACCCATACTGTTTATTCTCTCCTAAAACTCCTCAGTCTAGTCTTTCTTCCTTAGCTTGCTCATTCAAAATGATTTCCAATCTCCTCCTTTATATTTGTCAGCTGATCTCAGCTTCTTGTTCTAGTGTCTTTTCCTAGGCATTTCCCAGCATTTCCACCATATCTGATCACTAATCCCATCTCCCTTTCATACCTCCTTCCTACCAATCTATTTGTTCACTTTCAGACTCCTCTAGATCTTCATCTCAATCCCACCTCAAACTAGATCCTAAGCTACCCACCACCACCTTTTCTTTCGTCTCAGTTATTCCCATCCTACTGCTCTCGGCACCTTGGCAGCCCATTCCAGCTTTCCTCTCTCACGCTGCAGCTTCCACACCACACCACAAACCACAGCACACTTACCACAGCATTACTGACCTGACCAGCTCCCCTTCTCTCTCTCCTGTACCACCAACACCCGGTGTTGTGACTGTTGGAAGTGCATCCTTGCTCTCGGATCACAAGCCCAGACCCCATCCAGCAACGGTAACAGCTCGGAGCCAGAAATGTGGGGAAAGTCACACACAGACTGAGGCTGGAACCTGCTTGTGTGGATGGACTCTGGGAGAGTTTAATTCAAAACTGGGGTCTCTCCTGAAAACATCTGTTACGCACAGGCTCCAAGGTCTATAACGTGGCCAAACTTTGATAAAATTTCATGGGGATAGCAAGAAGTTTATCTTCGATAAAGAGGCCACCCAGCTTGCAAACAGGAAGCCCCTGTACCAAAGGATGAATGCACTAAAGCTATTTAAAGAAAAGCCTGCCAGAATTTTTTAACATGGTCAAGACAGTGTATTTTTTTTCTTAGTTGTGTTTTAAGAAACAGCTGAAAGCTTTTGAGTGAAGTTTTTTAGAAAATTGTCCAGAGGCAAACCTCCAGCATGGAAAATTCCAGACTGAGCAATTCATGTGTGGCAAAATTATATGCAGCTGATAACAGGGCTGTGGGTTTGGAAGGGATGGATAATTGTCATAATACTGCTACCGGTCTGACTACAACACACTAGTGTATTAACCAAATCAGGTAGCGTATTACTGCTCACCAAAGAGTAGCAAAGGCAGTGTGCAATTTCTTTTAGCTCAGAAGTGGTTATAACATTTCACTCCATTCATTCACATTATGGAAATACAAATTTGAAGCCTAATGGAATACTTTAAAAGGCATTATGAAGCACAGGCAAATAACAGTGTTCTGTCAAAATCGCAAAGATATTTATTGTGAAAGTCTGTCCATATGCAACATATGTGTGTGTAACAGTAGCCGTCTATACCAGTAACACCATTACAGGAACACTAGATTTGATTTCCTTTTTAAACTGTTTTATCATCAGGGTTAACTTAAATGCTTTACCTCTCACATAAAATAAGAAGAGAAGACCGAGACCCTTTTCTGTTGGAATGTGCAGTATTGCTGTATTCTCTGTTTCTGGCAAATAATTGCAGAATGGATAGGAGAAGATTGTTCTGTTGAAATGCTATGAATAAAAAAATGTTTTTAGTGGGGTTTATGAGCTAAAATGGGAGCAGTGTGGGATACTGTACTGAAAAGTGGATTAGGACTTGAAGTCTTTAGTCCTCTTCCATTAGGTCACTTGGTAAATCACTTCTCTTCTGTGACTCATTTCCCCACTGGTAAACAGCCTGTGAAGGTCTTTATTATGTTGCAGATTAAGTTTCAATTTCTCAGCTTCTTCTAGAATGCTATTAGTTCAGTTTTCCTGTATGTGGTCACCTAACCAAATAATGCCAGCCTCCTCAGTGCTAGAAAATATCCTTCCAGCAGATGGCAGGTACTGCTTATCCAATGTAATCCTGTCGTTCAGATCAGTACGGCTGCTGTGGGACCTGGAACGTCAATAAAAACAGGAGTTAAAACCTGAATAACCGACCCTCAAGATACACGTGTTTCCAAGAGATCTTGGGTAGCATGATTAAAGTTTGCCTTATTTCCTATGTGTTTAGTTAGTACAGAATTCCTAGATGTATGATTCTCTTTTGTTATGCTTTCTTCACTAAAGTATTTTTGGAAAAAAAAAAAAACTATTTAAGTGAAATAATGATAAGTGATCTAGCTGTTCAAAAATAAGGGAAGCTGTTCTCATTTGGGCATGTGTTTATGGCATTTGAGTACTCATATTTCCTGTCACTGAATCATATGAATTGCCACTGATAATGCGAATTAATGAGTCAGAATTCTTTCAAACTTGAAGTCAATTGGGTATTTTGTAACAGGAGCAACTCATATCAGTCTGGCCAATGTATAGCAGATCTAAAGCCTTGATACACTTCACAGTAAATCTTGAAATCAGCTCTATTTTTACTGCCATTCATGCTACTGTACTCATTAGTTCCCTCAATCCTTTGTATGAGTTCACAGAGTCAGAGAAGTTACAGTAAAGTTCACCTCATGGTGTAAGAAGCATAAAATACACTAGCTGATGGAAAGCTCTGATTTCACTACTATGTGCTTCATTCTGTTATTATTTGTCTACTGCTTAAGAAAAATGTTCCAACTGGGGAAAGGCAAGGCAAAGGAAATAGTAGGAAATAGCTTGATACTTGCAAACAGTCACAATTTAGTGACCTCTCTTGCAGGCCCTGAGTTATTTTCCAGGTCTGAGCTGCAGTATGAAAGATCATCTTCTATATGAATTATATCAAATTTGCTTTCCATACTAATTTTTTTTTGGCACTTTCTGAATCAAAGCTCCCAAGCTCCCATGTGGGAGATGTAATAGCATCAAGGCTTGTATTCATTAGCTGCTCAGCTGAGAAGACCAAAACTGTTCTTCCCTGGTACCCTAAAAATGGTATGCAAAGGGAACTAATGAGCTTTGTAACTTTTTTTGCTTGGGAGTTGGGTTTCTTTTTTTCTAGCTGGCTGGGTTATTTTCATTATATGGTACTCTAGGAGGCCATTTCTTTCCAGTATTTTATTTTAAATTTTCTTCAGTCCTGTTTCTGATCTTTTCTTCAGTGAAACACTCTTTAGAGAATGATCAGCTTGTGCCAGGACAGGGATCATTCCCAGGCGGCATCTTCACTCTTAATGGGAAATGTTACATAGCTGCTTAATATGGTTCTGTGGATATAAATTTAAATGTTCAATGAACAGCTAGAAATAAACAGGTCTTTAATTTCTTTATTATGATAGCGAGTCTCTTGGCAAAACTAGATAATGTCAGATGATGGTTTATTGATATTATTACTATTATTACTATTATTACTATGTTGGTAGGAATTTTACCCACACTTAATGTTGAAGCCGTTCCATACAGAAGAAGGTATCACAAAAAAATTAGAAGACCGTTTTTCCATTGGTTATCCAGCATAAACTTGAGTGACACACTAAATATTTACATTGAAGGCAGTTTAATCTGAATAAGAGTTTCAGAATTTGTTTCTGAGTTAAGGGAATTTCCTATGAGGTGTATGCCAGAAGTTAAGTATTGAAATTGTCCACTAGCAAGTTTTGTCTCCTGCTTTGTAACTAACAGGGATAAGTACATCCAGGAGAAAATGTAACACTTTGCAAGGTCTAGCTTTCATGCCAGTGTGAAATACTGCATGAAGTGTTTAGTGGCACCTACATCAGTATGTAACATTGGACTGTTAGACTTCAAACATGAATAAGAAGAATTTAGTATTTAGAATTTAGTATTTCTAAATTATCTCTGCAGTCAGATGGGGGAACCTAAGTGGCAGTGAATGCATGGTAGGCCTTCTTGCATGATACAATTTCTTGTATGATACAGTTTCTATCAAGAATAGGAAGCAAGTGACACTTGGTCATGAATAGGTGTCTCAGGAGCATGTATACTTATTTGCAAAATATTATTATTCATTTCTCTAAACATACTAAGCTGCTGTGTCATTGACCAGATAAGGATCAGAAGATTTGCCTAGGTTTTAGTCTGGTTTGTTAAGAGCTAACCATTGTGTGCTCTTTCCCTTTCACATATCTGGAAGGAGAGAAAGATGAAAATGGGGAAGAAGATAAAGGCTGACTGACTAAACACTTCTATTTGTCTTTCCTTCTGCCCTGTTCATTGCTGTAGGTTCTGGGAGACTGAAACATAAATGTTTTTATGCATGAAGTGAAACAACAATCCTCTTAGAATCTCGAGCTTAGGAGATGTAATTTTTCTTCCTTCTTGAATCAAAACATATAAGCCAGATGTGACATAAATAGTGGTGTATCTAGCACATGTTATCATTTCACCTCTATGCACCTATACAGACCAAAGCATGAAGCAATATAGCAGGAAAATAGCAGTAAGTAAGAGGAACTATTGAGGTTTAAATCTGATGTAGCAGTGCCAGCAGTTTCACTGTGGAATTATAATCAGCATCACTTTACATAAAGTTGTTTATACTATCTGATATACAAAATTCAGTTGGAATTTGGTTATGTCCTGGACAGTTTATTTAGGCATGGGATCTGCAAAGCGCAAAGTTCCTATATCCCCGCATTGCTGGAAGTTAATGTATAATACTTCCCAGGTTGGGTGTACATGGAAGCAAGGAAAGGTGGAGAAATGACAGTCTGAACCCTCTTATTACTCAACACATAGTATGAACAATGCAATTTTAATCCAGTTGAGTGCTTGCAGGAAGAATGCCACTTTTGTTAGAGTACCTGAGGGTGCAAAGAGGCGGGCTTATTTTTCTCAGACACGCTGCAAAGCACTTTGATTGTCAGACACCCACATTCCCTTTCATTGGGAGCTCCCATGGGAGATGGGTACCTCAAAACTTTAAAGGTCTATCTATCAGTAACTCAGTTTCTCATGGTACTGAGGATAACAGCATTATCTTAATTAATAGGGCTGTGAGTATAACTGTGAAGCGCTCAGAGTTCACAGCACAGAAGATTAGTTAAAGAACAGAGATGGATACTTCTCATTCATTATGGTGGGTTTTTTTATAAATCAAAATAGAACAGTTGGAACCAAACTATGCAAATGAATTTGTACTACAACTGCTATAATTTAAATAAATGCTAAAATAAGCCCTAAATATAAAAGCAGAGCATGAAAACAGATTTGTAAATCTTGTTCTTGTTGAGTTCCACTGCATGTAAATTTTCTGTGAAAACACTTCATAACTGAGTTTCTTTTAACACTGCTCTTCCTTCAGCCATCCACTCTGCCATGGCTGCCTGTTTACTGTGTGCCCCTTTATCTTTTCTGAATTGATTTGCAAGAAACTACTCTTCTTTTTTACACGGTCTTTGAAGGAGGATCTCAGATATGAAGCCTGTTGGACAGCTGGGAATGATACAAATCTACAGAATCATGGAACTGCATGAAACACTATTTCTCTCAAAGCGATCTTTCCCAGATTGTCCATACCTTTATAAAGTGTTTCTTCTTAACGTTTAATTTTGTTCGAATCTTTAAGACTTTAGATGCTTGTAGTTACTATATAAATATTTGCTGTTATTATTTAATATTTCTCCTTTCTCCCTTTCCATTTGGTCTTCTCCCAAATTGGGTTGTAAGTCTCTTAGGGCAGGGGCAGCATCTAGCTGTGTTTCTGCAGGGCCTGCTACAACCAGATTCACAAATTTATGTAGCTGTGTTTACATGACTCAAGACTTCTTAAGTGTCTGTTGCTGCCATCACACTCTCTCTGTGCAAAAAATTATAACAAACAGTCATCTCAGCACCCTGTGCATTGAAGAGAGAGATCCTTCAGAAGGATCCTGGATCACAAGCACAGCAGCATTACTTAGCTTATGGTACAACTCAGCTTACCATAGTGTGAAAATGCTTGTGTAGTGAGCCCAAATGTCCATTTTTTTGTCCTGAACCTTCCTAAAGGTGGCTTTCATCTTCACTTGACCCATCAAAGCTCCACATTTCTGTCACAGCAGAAAATCCTGACACTGCTGCTGGGAAGTCCTTCCTGACCCTGCCAGATTATCTGGGAGAGAACCAGGGCCTCTTCCTATTTCTGGATCCCTCTGCATCTTGGAAACTGAGGTGTTTCCTTTTACTGCTTGAAAAGCACAAATAGAGGAGAGAGAAAAATTGGAAGCAAGAACTAACAAAACCTGCAGAAGGGCTAGGCAACTGCACAGCACCCAAAAATTTGTGACTGTAACATACTGATGAGGGTTTCTGGTGTGGACTGAGGACACTCCAGGGCTTCCAGTGTAGGAGGAGTTGCTGGTGGGAATGAGCTACCATCACTCACTGTACAGTTTTTTTCTAGTTTTCTCTAGATTGGAGCTAGTCCTCCTGCCCGTGAGATGTGCTGGTGGGTGCACTGGTCTGTATTTATGTAGTGAGAGGCTGGAGAAGCAGGGTCCCAGTGTGCTGCAGGTTTCTGTATAGGCTGGTGGCCCTGGGGTCAACCCAAGGGATGCAGGAGCTCAGCATCACTGCAGTGGGACATCCCTAGCCCTCTCAGAGGGAATGGGACCAGGAAGCCTATTTAGCAGAAAACCAGCACTGGAAAATGCAAATAGCTGGGTGTTGCTTTAGCTCCCCAACCTGGTTTGTTATGGTGTTGCAGAGAGTGTTAGGGCAGTGCCAGTGTAAGAGAAGGTATGAAAAACACAGCTCCATGTATTTGGGAGGTGTGAGAGAAGGGTGTTCTTGCCCCATTTGGCATCAGCTGGCCAGGTGTGCTGCACAGATGCTGAGCCTGTGGAGAAGCTACAGCATGGTCTGTCACCCTTCAGGGGAGCCCATTTTTCCTGTACACAGGGATCTTAACTCCCCCAGGCTCCCCAGACTTCCCCTCAAACTGCACAGTGTGAATGTTTCCTCTCAGTGTGTACCATATAGACAACACACAGCTTTTATCTCAGATGCAACACATCTTGACAAAAATAGAAACAAACTGCATTCCCTTACATCTGCTGTATGTAGATCTGATTTAAGAATTGCTTGCTCTTAATGTCTGTCTTTGTCACAGGACGAGAGTCAGCTAAAACTGGCATTTGAACTCTCCTAGGTGGAAAAGACATGTGAATAGCTGTAGCTGATGGGGGGGATGGTGGCTAATACTTGAAGTTATGGCTATCTTTTGTGGGTGAAACACTAGTAATTATGGCTAGATCTTCAACCTTCAAACAACAAACATTACAGAAATGGGCATCTCCAGAAATCCATGATGGGAAGTACAGGCTCGCTGAAGTGAGCTGAGGAGAGAGAAAACAATTTGTGCATGAAGAACCACAACATGAAGAGCCCGGAATAAACCCCAAATCCACTGAAAATGTGTTTGCTGGTCCCCAGCTTGGACTTTTTCTGATGAATACAGAGCTACTTGAAGCCCCAGGGTCTTCTCCACTTCTATGCCACCAGCATCTGGAGGAGTTTTCTAAAGTCCCAGCTCTCTGGAGCTGGTGCTGGAGCTGGTGCCCTCTCATGGTCTCCAACAGCAGCCTGCCCGCACCTTTGGAGCTAGATGCTGCACTCCCGGTGCCTGCAGCTCTGTTTACATTGTTGAGGGAATACACAGAACTGTGTTTGGTATTCAGCATTTCAGTATCAAGTTGCCCAGATGGCCACAAATCCATATATCCATACTATTACTGCTTCACCTTCTCGAACTACTAATGATACTCATTCTCTCATTCATTTCCAAGATCGTCCCACTACAACTCCTGTGTCATTTATCATCTTGTTGTCCCTCTCTACCTTTCACATTCCTGATGTGAATAGTCCAGCTTCTCCTTATGTAATTGAGAACAAAATAATAAAGTTATTTGTTTTTATGTAAACTGTAATCTAAAGATAATATTAATTGCATTAGTGCAAGAAAAACTTTAATGCTGTAAACTGTTAAAACTTTTAAGATACTTCAATGCTTAACATTGAATCCACCTTTATTTAAACTTGGGATATATGGGGGGTGGGGAAGTGTGTTCTGGTACACAGCATTCGTAATGTAAACAAAGAGAAGCCAACACCAGCAGGACTAGCACAAACCACATTACAGTCCAAAGCAACTCCACTTTGTACTCCATTTTGTAATCTCTAACTTTTTTATCTTTCATCTTGTTTCTAAATTCACTTATTTGATCTGCAAGCACTTACACTTTTCATAGCTTTCCACATGGAAGACATTCCACAGGATTCTGTGATCTTAAGTACAGTAGGATTGCTCTGTGTTTAAGAGGCCCTGGTCCTTTGAGATGTTACACATGCATACTTAGCATCGGGTGTTGCAAGAGGTCCCCATGATCTGTGAAAAGTGCAAACTTTTACAGGATCATGGCCCTAAAATGTAAGAGCTTCAGAATAGGGCACATGTGCTCCCTTTGTTTTGAAAATGTCATGGTGTTGTGCAGCTAAATAGCTAAACAGAATAGTGATAGTGGTCATAGCATTGCTATTTGTGAAGTAATCACAATCATGTTTTCCTAATAAAGCTATATTTAACCAATATCCCTCATTAAATTATGCCATAATTTCTGGTTATGTTTTGAAAATCTTACCCCATGTAAGAAGCATTCAGTGCCTCTTGCTCATTCCTTACAAAGTGGCAGTGAATTTGGGCAACAGGCTAAAGGGTAGAACTGATATCTAGAAAGTGTCAGAAAGCCCAGTGCTACCTACATAAACATGCTGCTACATGAAGGCCTGGGTTGTCTTTGTTCTGCAAGTTATGAGCTCATATGTCAACATGGGAAAACAGATGTTTAGATGAAAAAAATAACAAAAAGGCATAATGAGGAACATGTCCAAGTTCCTTGGCTTTTGTTCAGGTGTTCCATGGACTGAGCTAACGGGGATCATGTGGAGTGGCTGATTATCATTGGAATCAGATGGTCTTTTTGTAACTGTAAAAAGGAAAGAAGCAATTTTACTCTGTATACACACTTCTTTGATTTACTGCTGGGCTTAGTTAAGATAGTCTTTCACTGCTTATTACAAGAAGGGTAAAGTTAATTGACAGAATGCACTTAATCCTCCTCTGTGGAAGAAAAAATTTGTATCATGACATTAGTAGAAGATCATCAGTTCTGTTCTTGTCTGTAACTATTGAGATGAAAGACAGGACTGTCTCGGCCTTTGCTCCTCAGGTAGTCATCTGTGCAAAACTACAGCACTTTTTGCACATTTTAGTACAGAGATAAGATGCAGCTCAATGTGCAAAACTCTGGAAAATCATTTCCTGTAAGGCACATTCATTAATCCCTTCCAGGCCCAGTTCTTACTTAGCCTTGACTGAAGCGCTGCTGTGCTCTTTTGCTTCAAGAGATGTCCCCCCCATCTTTTTTTTTGCCTTCATTTCCTCCTTATGATGCTGTGGGCTGGCTAGTTACTTCATGGCCTGTGATGTGATTTGCCATGTCTCTGACTAGGAAACCAATGTACTCCTAAGGAATAATTTTTTTATAGGAATACTATTTTCTTCTTCCTGTGAACTATTTTTCTTTTCTTTTTATTAGTTGCCTCATGCTGCTCTCTTGCAGGATGATTCACATACTTGCTTTCTCCAACCAGAGTGTAACACACCCCACCTGTTCCAACTGGTTAGATACCAAATACTATTTTTCTTCTCTTGCTCTCAGCTTCAAAGAGTAAACAGAACTTCCTATCACAGGGAATCATTTTTATTATGACTTTGGGACCCCATTTTTTTCAGTTGCCATAGAGTCTTGAATCCTGGTCCTCCTACACCTCTCGCAAACAACCACTTTCAGATGCTATCTCAGGGCACAGTGTTCCATGGAACATTCTGCTAGAAAATTGTATTAAAGCAATCAGTTATATCACAGTCTTTAGACTGGAGAGTTTCATGCAGCAAGCCTTGCTGAGTTTTTTGAAAGATACAAATCCGCAGCCTACAAGGGACTGCTGAGCGCCTGTGCTATCCGAAAGTTTACGCTGAGGAATGGCTTAGGTATATTTATAAAAAGTAATTATAGAATAATCTGATCTAAGGCCTCTCTTGCTGGACTGGTTGCCAAAAGATGTGTTTATAGTATTACTTTAACATTCTTTCATTTATTAATGTCATTATTAAGTCATTTTTGCCCAAGACAATTCATACTGACCTTAAAATGAAATGGAAACAAATGGTGCCAGAAGTAAAGCCAACAAGGGAAGGGTGATACATGGCTGTCATCCGTTTACTCAGAGAAACAAGATTAAGGGCTAGGTTGTCAGCTGTGCTAAGGCAGTGCTTGGCCCAGCTGGGAGGGTGGGGGAACATGGCTGTGAGCTGCCTCGATTGTTCTTGTCCCTGGGAAAAAAATGATTTCCAGATTAGCTGGGACTTAACATCTATTAGACCAGCCCTGCACCTCCCCACACCACCATGCTGCTTCCTTGGCCTCTGGGGATCATGTTCTCCTGCTGAAATTGGTTTCAAGAGAAAGAGGAAACAGTCTCCCTATTTCTTACCTGAAGTTTGCTAGATTTTCCATCCCTTGCTCCTCTGTCTGTTGGACTGACTGGAGTAACTCGCTAGTCTTCTGACATTTCTTATTTCTTCTTCCTGGTTTTTATCCCCAGCTCAAAAGCATCCCTTTCCCTTTTGCCACCACCTTCTGACCCCAGCTGGCCCCAGCTCCTGGCAGTTGTCAGTGTCAGGATGGGACCCAGGGCAGAAGGCCAGAAGCCAGCAAAGATGTACTTGGTCTAAAGCGAGTGTAACAATATCTGATTTGTCACCAACTACACCCAAAATGTCTTCAGGCCCATCTCCACATGTTCTCTTTATTTCTCTGACTGCCCAAAGCCTGCTAGAGTGGTTGGCTCCAGCCAGTATATAACTGTTTTAAAATGCAGTACTTGTTTCCTTGAGCATTTGATGCTTGCCAGTCAGCATTCATGACAAATAGCCCAATGTCACCACCCAGAAAGCAGCTGAAGCCACATTTGGAGAGGTGGCAGTGTTAGAAACCCAGCCAGTGATTGACAGTCTGTCCGGTCTTGGGATGTGTGCTGGGGGAAGTTTCCTTTCGGTTCAAACCCAGAGTGTATTTGGTCCAGGGTATTGGGAATGGCAGAACTATTAGAGGTTGAAGCTGCAAGAAATCTTTGCTTTACCTTCCTACCAGGGAGTAAAAACCAGCCCACAGAGTGCTTCAGCCTGCCAGGAGAGAAGTTCTTCCTTTCCCACTGCCATAGATAATCCAGCACACAAAACTGTGTATTGAGGATGGGATTAGTTCTTAAGTGCTCAAAGATGTAAAACACTGAAAAGCTGCTCAAATGCCAGTGTGAAAGGATTTATATTCCCAGATGGCAGAGAATGAATACATAAAGTGCTAGTCATCATCTAAGGATGAAATCTATCTTATCTCAAGAAGAAAGAGTAAAGAGCTTCCGTGGGAGAAACTTCTAAGATTAAACCTTTCCCCTCCTACCCAAAGGGCAGCTGTGTACTGATTTACATCATAGTCAGAGCACAAGTTTATAGAAAATGCCTTCATGTGACATGGCTATAGGATTCAAAAGGAAGCTGCGGATTTCTATGTTACCTTACTGTTCTTCAGCTCCTCCCTCTCCAAAGTGGAACTGTACAATTTCTGCTACTTGTGGAGACTTTCTGGCCACAGGATGAATGCGGGTTGTATTTCAACCTAAATGATCTCATATAATAAACTACCAAAAGCTGGTTTTAATAAAGGAGTTAGAAAGACTGAGACTGCTGACAGAAAACTTGATGAACCTTCTCAAATTCCTTCTACGATATTGATTTGATTCCAGTTTCTCATTTACAAAGTTTGCTTGTTGTATACATAAACCATTTCTGCAACAGTTGAAGTTGTCCAGTGAGCCACGCACAATCCAAATGTAAATTCCAGACCTCTGTTTTCAACAAGACCATTGTCTTGGATAGAAACCCCAGTGATGTCAGAGATTTAATATTGCAAAACAGGAACAGCACACAGACATAAAACTGGAAGAACTTTGGAGAGACTCTGTTTAGTAATACCACCAAAGCAGTCAGCCCTGCACAGGAAAGTGAAGCAGTCAATGATTACCCGCTGTTGGCATTGGACTGTTGGCACTAGGATTATACATAACCTGTGAGTAAAAATATAAAGAACTGGTTAGTCCAAAGCTAGGCATCCTGTCCCCAACAGATGGAGAAGTTCTTTAAAGAACGTATAAGAAAGGATAAGCATGAGATGGTTTTTTCCTTGTTAGGGAAGTTATTTTCCTTCCAACCTTTGGCAATCAAGATTTGAATCAACTGCAATGTAAGTGGCTAAGACACTTGAGGGACTCTCTCTAACAGGTGTGGATATCACTAAAGGAGCATGTGGCTATTCTTTCTAGGGAATATTACATTTCGAATACTGATATTTGGGAGAGAAAAAATACCAAAAATATAAACTAGTTTCAGTTTTCAAGGGTAATTTTTATTTTTAATTAATAAATAGTATTTCTTATGGTATCTGGTAATGGAATTCTGATTGCTAATAAAATTGGAATAATATTCCATTTGTATATTGACTGGAAAAACAAGAAAGGCATCTGTGCATAGACCAGTTTGTAGTTAGAACTTGATTATGACTGGACTTTGTGTGATAATCTTCTTGTGTTATACTTTAGTGCTAAAATAGAGTATTATTTCCCAAACATGGGACTTAAAGATGTATCTTAAGGAACATTTCAAATAGAGTAATCAAGAGCTGCAAATGAAATTAGCAATGTTCCTACGTAATCACATTCAATGATAACTTAGACATTTCAAGGAAGACACATGGAGACTGTTTCATTATTTTATAAGTGTTAATCGACCTTTTATTTGCTTAGAAAACTAAATGAAAAACATTGGCTTAAAATAAAAGATCGAATTAACTACTCCTCCAAGAAAGATTTTTCCTTAAGAAACTTTATTAAGCCTAGAAATAAAGGTATTTTTGACAAATTAATGACAAAAAAGACATACAGAGATAGTTCCTGAGGCATAGGAGCATGGAGAGCTGATATGCTAGAGGACCACTGTGGCATTGTATTGGTATCAACAGTATTTTAATCTGAGACATTCACCAATATTAAAATTTAATAACAGGACTTTTTTTTTTTTTTTTGTCCTGCAAAGATACTATTTCTCCCTTCAAGAAAATAATTCCGTATTTTAATCAAATGATAGAGGTAATTTAAAGGTATTAAGATTTGGAAACCAAATACTGAGCTGCTAACTCCTGTGCATTACGTAGACTGATCAATAGAGTTTTTTCAAAATAAGTTAAGAGCCCCCCATACTGTACAGTCTAAAGAAACTGTGGTGTTTATGTTTCTTTAGATGGAAGTAACAGCAGCTAAGTAACAAACTATCCATTGCTGAAGCATTTCTGCAGAAACAACAGCCATTCATTTCATGGATTTTACAGCATCTTATGAGCCAACTTCATTTTACATAAATCTACTGGGGTTCCACCAGGAATGGAGCTTGGCCTTGTGTTCTCCGCTTTTTCTGTTGGCTGCAGAGCAGCAGGTAGCAGCCAGTAAACCCTGCAGAATAGACCCTTTTGTAATGCATGAGTCGTGGGGCCAATCCAACAGTCAGTGCATGTGCAGCACTCCCACAGTTGTTACTAGACACCTGACATGAGCAAGGTATGGAAGACTGTGTTGCTGCACAACTAAACCTCTCCCATCTACATAAGAGGAATTTTAGCTTTAAATCATCTTGGAAAGAAGAAAAAAAAATCCAACCTAAGAAGAGCAGAAAAAGAAAATGAGGAGCAGTTGCTGCAAAAGAGGAATCATGTGTCCATAAGACACCAAGCAAGCTGTTGTATTGACATAGCATAGCACAAAGCCATGAAAAGATACTTTTTTGGGTGCTGAAAACAGGGAAGACATGTCAGTATGGCATTACACTTGTCCCAATTATTAATACAACTATCACGCCCCTGGCTCCAAGCTACGTCACTGCCATTGGCCCATGGCATCACACGCCATAGTCCAGAGTAGATGTAAACCTGTGAGCACAGAAATACAACCAGCAGAACTGTTGGCCAGATTTTCATGACCATAGGCTAATGCTCAGGAAAGCACCCTAAAGCAAAGTTCAGGTTCAGTTTCAGCAAGGTTGGAGGCAAATATTTTGCCTTGCCCCAAGAGGTATCTCAGACACACACTCAAAACCTCTGCTACTCCATGTAGGAAAAAAAACAAAGAGGGGATCAATACAGTGAACTGATAAAACCAAACCCAAAAAAATTGCAGCTTCACATTTCGGGTTTATTTTGAGCCCTACATTTTTTTCATTGGTTTCATACGTCAGTTGGATGAGGGTTAGGAGGTTCTTACTGGAACTGCTGAGTATCTTGTGTTACAGCTCTGGAAGAGTTCCTTGGCTGTTTGCCACTCTTTCCAGTACAATGTTATGGTGTGACAGATGTATTCAATAACAGTGGCTGGCAATCAAGAGATGTGAACCACAGGGTGTGGGGGAGTTAACTGTCACCATGACTTGCAAGAGACTATGCTGTCCTACATGTCAATATCTGTTTTCACGGGGAAGGCAGTGGTCACCTTAACATGTGGCTAAAAGCATGCACCACTGTGTTTTTTCTGGCCTCGCTGCTACTGGGAGAAACTCATCTTTTCAGTCCCCTTAAGTGCTGGAGCATGGTAATAGGTTCACAGCTACTCTAAGGTAGCAAATCCTCATCACCACTAACCTCATCATGTGGAGAGAAGGACGAAAAGGTGGGATGCAGCTTTCTGCTGCTGGAGGGTCCTCATCCACTCTGCGAGCTGAATTTGCCTAATGCTCTCCCTAACCATCATTGTTGATGTTTGTTATCCTGGGTCTGACCTCCTACGTATGCTTCTGGCTGTGTTTAGGCTCTCGTCTTCCCTGGCTGGAAGCATGTATCTGCGTGGTGGTCTGTCAGCCCATACATGATCTCCTGTTCTTCTGAGCACCAGTGCAATATACTCAGGGTCTTCTGCTCCAGCCTGACCTGCAAAAGTCAGATCTTCAGGACTGTACCTGAGTGACTCACTACTGTCAACCAGCATTTTCATAGCACTATGGGACAGACTTGCTTTGTGTGGCTGCAGTGGTAAAATGGCAATGAGGCAAGAGAAAAGCAAAGGGTCTCCAGCTGGCCTTCGTTCCATGCTCCTGAGTCACTGCAGACCCAAATTGAGAGGCTGTTTTTAAGCCATTTTCCCCTAAAAATCAAGTTGCTGTTTTAATAAACCAGGATCATTTTACTGAACTCTCATGTACTTTCTGTGCAGGACATGATCAAGAAATGTGTTTTCATCTATCACCTACATTTTCTTACCAGAGAGGGCATTTTAATTCTTCAGCTTCACTCTGTGTCACCTGAATTAGCTGTTACCACCTCTACAGTGTGCAGCCCCCAGGAGCAGAACTAAAATAACTTTTATTTTCTTTAGAAAGAAAGTAGCTGCTGAGGCTACTTTAAAGAAAATAGTCTCTGAAGTTGTGGAAGCAAAAGGTCAACATCTAATTTATAGGGGCTTGTGATGTATATAGAAGCTTGTCTCTGTTCCATGGTCTTTTATATTAGGCCAAATTTGATGCAGCTACATGGACTCTGCAAAAACACTCTTGTGATTTGTTGTTGTTAAGATGCTGACTATAGAACAGTTCCTTGTGACTTTGACGTGAACAAACAAATATTTCAGCTAGCACAGCAAACCCTCTCTGTAAGGCTGATCTGCTCTGTGTTGTGCTGCTGCATGTTATGGGATGTGATTACTGTAAAATTGCAGGACCACTGAGAGCTAATTCACTGTAGTCTACGAGTAATAAAAGTGGTCTTAGAGCCTTATAGCAAAGGTACAAAGACATTCCAGGATTTGGTAATCGATTTCTCCTATTCCACTGTAGAGACAGACTACTTAAGCTAGAGGATAGCATACCTTTAGCAATCAGCTCTTTGAGTGAGTTGTCTGGATAGTTATCTATACCTATACATACAGATAACCCATGCCGGGGTACAGGTACCTTGGCTGGCTCCTTGCCGTGTGAAGCCATACGGGTAGTTGGGGTGGCAGCATGTATATCACATGCTTGCTTTTCTAAGTAAGCACTGGTGAGTGTGTTACAGACATTGAAGCCAGCTCAGGCTGAGCAGCTTGGACTCAGTGAGCTGTGCTGGACCCGGCAATGCCCAGAGCCACCCAGGTGGCTCTGCC
The DNA here is from genome assembly GCA_013401275.1 of Pandion haliaetus. Classification (NCBI taxonomy): domain Eukaryota; kingdom Metazoa; phylum Chordata; class Aves; order Accipitriformes; family Pandionidae; genus Pandion; species Pandion haliaetus. The sequence continues at coordinate 29,851 of VYZV01044418.1, forward strand.
CCAGACTTCCCCTCATGATAGGTTCCAGGAGGACTTACCATCTCAGAGGCAGTGCTGGACCCTGGCTGGCTCCTCACATTCCCATAGCATTGCATCCTGCATCCTGGGATGTTCAGGAAAGGAGCCAGGATTGGCAGCAACTTTTCTCATGTTTTCTAAGGTTTTCTGTTATAAGGAGCATCATGTGACATCAATGGGAAGTGGAGCTGTAACTTTCTCAGATGTCTCCCTGATTAGCCATTTGGTTTCAGGCTGTTTTCATCAACTGTAACCAACCTTCAGCTTCTCAAATGCCAAAGCAGCCTCATCCTGCAAATTGCTAAGCAGCCTTACAAGCTGTATCTTGGACTGCAATGAGAATGGAGTATGTCATCATGCAAAATAAACCCTGCTGGAGGGTGTCTCTAGTAGCTCGACCAAGCCATTGAAGGCTATCTATCAAAAGCACTATTCCAAGGAATCTAGAAATCTGGGGGGCACGGGGGGTGCAGGGAGGGGCTCTGTGGCACTGCATGTGCAAAGCAGAGCTGCTGCCTCCATGCCACACAGTGTGTGAGACTTTGATGGACACACACAGATCAAAAGCACAGTGTGCCTGTAGATGTGACATTTATGGCCTAGAAGGTAGTCTTGTGGGTTCCTGTCATAAAACAATAGTGTTTAATTTTTTCCTTGTCTTTTGGCATTTGATCGTCACAACAGAAATTAATATTTCTCTCTCTCACAGGAACGTGAGAAAACAATGATATTACTATCAACTCTTATATACCCATATTTTTTAGAGGAGATGGAAGAAGGTTTGTATTATTTGGAAGGAGGCTAAACTGGACATCAGCTCAGGATAGCTGCCCAACACATGTTGAAAATCAAGTACTGAAGGAATCCAAAGATGCAAAGGTATGTATGTCCATAGAATGTATATAGAAGGTATATGTGCCTCCCGAAGCAAGCAAATAGCTTCTGAAAAAGCACAAGAGGCCAAGTCATATAAGGAGGACTCAGGCCTACTTCCCTAGTTTAACGTGGTCACTTGTGCTTGGAGAAGACATGAAAGGTGAATGAACTATGCTGTTACACTAATTGGACTTTCCAAAGCTAGAGATGTATTTTTAAGTTACAAAATTTTGGGGCTACATTTACTAGATGAACACATTAAAGTCACCATTTCCTCAACTTTCCTGCCCATGGCTCTTCCCTGCATGCAGTGCCACCTTTATTCATTGGTTGGCTCACCAAGGATGGTGCGGCCGTAGCTGGCTGGTTGCTTCTTTCCATTGCCACAGCCTCTTTTCCTGGCAGACGTTTTGCTACAGAAGCCTGAATTTACCCTGGAAGAAACTGGCAAAAAGCTAGCATGAATTTAAATTTGTATTCTTTGAATTGCAGTGAAACAACCCACAATAAATTAAAAGCGCTTTCAAATAAGCTGTAAGAATATCAGCTGCTAGCATTCTAGAGCCCTTCACTTCTGGAGTCAAAGGTGTCTGCTTAAATTGCTAATTAGCTTTCTATTGTTATAATTTTTCTGACTTAAATACTCTGCTTGAAAGCATTTTTCATACCTGCTGTGGTTGCCATAGCATCCATCACTGCACAGTTCGGCTGCTCTTCTGCCCCTGTTTCATTATCAACTATAACTATAATTTCTTGAGGAAAGAAATTGTTTTTAACAAAACATAGAATACAAAGTAAAAAGGCCCTAATAAAGGCTCACATAAATTCCTTATCTGGCAGCATACTGAAAATATCTTGATTCCTGGCACAGCAAATATACTGTGGAGTTCACTCTTCATTAAAAAGCACAGGCAACCACAGTACCAGGATGTGGGTAGTCTTAAAGACTAATGTGTACATTTATGCAGATACAGTCTTCTGGGAACCAGCTTGTTTTAATCATAAAAGAACCCTTCAAGTAAATTTAATGAGGAGTTAGTTGAGGAATTTATTCTGAAACTTTAAACTTTGTGTAAATTCCCGAGGATCAAATTAAGTTGAAGGTAAATAATGTTCAGAATGGTGTTTCAGTCAAAGCTGCCTAAAACCTTGAGACACAAAGATCCTGGTTAGAGAACATTGCTTTTCCAGCTAGAGACTTCTTTAAGGAGCCCAGACAGATGCCATATGTTGATGGTAAAACAACATCTTTCACAATGTGACATTTAGAGCCTGCTCAAAAGATCAGTCATTTTTGTCTTTTCTATGGTTGGCACCTTTAAAATAAATGCCAAACAGTTATGAACTGGAAAAAGAGTAATTGCCAATAGTTATAGGTGTCATCAGTGATGAAATATCCATAAGCAGATGTTTTGCTTTACATGCAGGAAGGTTGTGGGTAAAAGAAACACAGTGACAAGGACAGCTGTGTCAAGGGTGCTTTAAAAAAAAACAGATTGTCATCATTTGCCCTCTTAAAGATAGGAAAGCCTTGCTTTGAGCTCTTCCTCTCCCAGTGAGAGGATGCTTGGTCTATGTTCTTCATACACTCAAAAAAAAAATGGTGCACTTGAAGATATTTTATTTATTTACCTTTTGAGTCATATTATATATTTGATGTTCTGAAGTCTAGTCAGAGTAGTGGACAAACATACAAACACACATGCGCACATGAACACAACACCCTGTTTCCATCTCTCATTTTCATAGAATAGAAGCATAGAATGGTTTGGGTTGGAAGGGACTTTTAAAGGTCACCTAGTCCAACCTCCCTGCAATGAGCAGGGACATCTTCAACTAGATCAGGTTGCTCAGAGCCCCATTCAACCTGACCTTGAATGTTTCCAGGGATGGGGCATCCACCACCTCTCTGGGCAAGCTGACCCAGTGTTTCACCACCCTTGTTGTAAAAAATTTCTTCTATATATCTAGTCTGAATCCACCCTCTTTTATTTTAAAACCATTATCCCTTGTCCTATTGCCACAGGCCCTATTAAAAAGTGTCTCCATCTTTCTTATAAGCCCCCTTTAAGTACTGAAAGGCAGCAATAAGGTCTCCCTGGAGCCTTCTCTTCTCCAGGCTGAACACCCCCAACTCTCTCAGCATCTGCATCTGACTTTTCTGCATCTGGCTGATCATCCACTGGATGGTGTTAGCAATATACATTGCCCGGTGTTTCCCAGCTGGACATTGTCATTTAATGCACAATTCTTAAACAAAGAAGTATTTTCTAACAGTCAGATATGCAGATGAAGCAAAGAAAGCACCTAAAGGCTAAGTAAGTTGGCTTCATAAGGGGCAACTTGATCATATAAGTGCTCACTGGTGTATCCTGCAGATCTGCCATTTCGTATTAAATTTCTCCAGTATTAATGTGGAATGTATAAGATCTTATTTTACCTTCCTGGGCAGCATTGTAGGGTGGAAAATCTCAGTGAGACAAAGAGAATGAAGAAACAGATGCATTCAAAAGGTATCGCTGATGCATATTCTTAATGTGTTTTCCTCTAGAGCATACAGAGTTTATGCATATTTGGTTTGAAAATATGTGGAGCTTGTATGGTCTGTGTCCTGGTCTTGTCTCTTCATCAGTATTTTTACAGTGTTCAGAAACTTCTCAAGCATATTAAAGGACAAAAAAGGAAATGTGCATCCACGCTGATGAAAGTGTATCCCCCGTCCTGCAGACACACCAGAATAACTCATACAAGAAGTCCCAAAGAACTCATAAGCCAACCTGTATGGGGAGAAAACCCTAACTTCAGAGTAGGTGTAATGAGATGGTAGCAGATGGGGAAGGAAGATAGATGGAAGGAGGAGGAGTCAGCTTAAGCAGATGGTCATGTTGTGGTTCTGCTGTAAATAACCTGAGTATTTATTTCCTTTATTTAGGCCAGAATTTTGCAAACTCTTATACAGGTGAGCAACTTTATGCACATGAGTGGTGCCATTCAATTCAAGACACAAACTCATTACCAAATGATTAATACAGACATGTCTACTGGTTTGTATGTCTCTTCACATGCTGGTGATTGTTAATAAATATACATGAAGGAAAAACATAAGGGAATTCACACCATTTGATTTGGGAAGGCAAAGTAATCCAGTAGGCACCATTCTAATAGGAGGGAGAGCCTTGCAGACCTGTACGGCTGAAAGGGACAATGAGGCAGCACTGACTTGCAAAAAGCAGAAAAGTGGGATTCAGAGGGTAACAAATGTTTGAGCTACATAAAAGGTTCTTGTTATGGAAGTTTCTGACATGGATCTTAGTGCTGGAATGAGAACGATGAGATGCGCATCATGGTGCTGAGAACTCCTATAGCAAAAAGCAGTCAAAAGGAAGATAATTTAAAGTGCCACAGAAATACTTATGGGACAAAAGGGTTTAAAGAATATACTACATTTCCAGAGAAGGCAGGCATCAGATAATCAGATCTGGTTATAAAATGCAGAGAAGTTACCCCACAGAGAGCTTTGAGTTTTTATGAAAAAATCAAATAGCCTAGATAAAAAGGCTTACAGCTGAATGTTACTGCTTTTCCAACAGAAAGAATTTTTTTTTTTTTAAAGAAAAAGGTTCCATCTCCAAATATTTTAACTTAGTTGATATACCACTTTCTTGTAGGAAGAATATTTAATCAGCCTCAGGGATAGCTGAAACCCATGGGAAGTGCAGGTGACAACCATGTCAGAAAAACCAGATCCTAAATGGCTGCAGTATGCTACATGGTTACTAGAAGCTTTACTTCACAAAAAAAAGGAGTGCAGAGCTTGGCGTAGCAATGATGAGGTTCCTGGTCCCAGTTGGCCTCCTACTGCAAACACAGGGAAGGCTGAAACCCTGACGGTTAGCTAACAAGAATAACCTCCCAAGCGGTGACACCCTTCAATCCACAAGGAGTGCTAAGATGGCAGACAGTAACCTTCCCTAGTATTCGTTCCCCCCCCAATGGGCAATAATGCCAGCTATGAAAGCCTGGCTTACAGAGTTTGCTTTGCAACAGGGGTGACTGCCTTTGCAGCAGCCGTGCTGGTGCTGTCCCCAGCTACCTGTCCCACCTCACTCCTTGGATGAATCTCATGTAGTAGTTGCTGGTTTGCTACCACTGCTACACTGAGACATTAAGTAAAATAAAAATTGAATGTCAGTTTATATTAACACATCATATTGTAAACAACTGGAGTTCATCTGCTGCTTCACCAAGAGCTGACCTTTCCCTGCATCAGAGATGAGATTCCCTAAGACGTGGGCTGGCAGGAGAGCTCATGGCTGAACTACCACAGCATCTCTAGGCAAAGCGTCCCCATTCAGTAATCTGAACCCATAGTCTCAATCCTCATCATGGATAGCTTTCAAATCTTTTAGGTTCTCTTTCCATGATCATTTCTCTTTCACAAGGTATCATCAGAATTAGTTATTTAATAGAAGTACAATGTTCAGAATGTGTTATTATTTTAGTCTTTGTGGTAATTCAGACCTTGTCCATACTGGGACTTTTCAGTGGAATTGTGTTTGTGATGGTGGTTTTGTGGCATGGAAGCCTGTTTACTACAGCTTGGATTGGGACCAACAGAAACAGTGAATACTTGAGCAAAAATGCAGCTGGGGAAACGCTCACTCTTTGAAACAAAGCATTAGAATAATGATAATTTTTCTTTTTGGATGTAGGTCTTTCTAGAACAGCTTGCTTGCTTACCTGTTTCCTGGTAGGCAGAAGTCCATCTCCCCACACCACCATTAGCCATGTTTGGAGTGGTAAGGAGCAGCTGTAGTCCTCCTTCTGTGAGATCCTTAGAACTAGACTATCCTCTCCTCATGTTGCCACAGCCTCTGGAGAGAGTCCTGACAGCCCAACACAGGACCATCACTGAGGGACCTTCCAGACCCACAGGCTGTGAAGATCACACTGGTTTGTGCACTGCATCCCTGGCATGGGGGTAGAATGCCTCTATGGACTCACATCTTGAGGGTGAATTTCATCTGTGTGTAGGGAGCCTCCACAAAGCTTACACACTACCTAACTGCCATGGTGAGGGGTCTTAATGTTCGGCTCTTTGCATAATAAATAACTACTGAATGTGAATGAAGGCAATTAACTCTATAGCTACAATGCAGGGGACTTTCTAATGTTGACTTAAGCTATATTGGAGGCAGAATGAATATTCTGCAGTAACCCTACAAGCTACGAGATAGAAAACAACTGACTTGCAGCATTTTCTAAATGTTCTGATTCCTCCTAAATGAGCTCCATTAACACTGAGACATAGAGATCAGTTAATTGTGGTTGTTGAGATGTTGCAAATGATCCTTCCTATGGTTGCTTTAATTAAAACACCTGCTTTCTAGTTTGTCATGTCAATATTGCACCTGTTCATTCCATGTAAATACAAAGTAATGGTTATGAAACAAAACTTTTTCTTTCTTTGAACCACTCCAAGTCAGCAAGATTAAATTGCAAAATCATATCTGGATTTTCTGAGTCTGCATATCTGTTCATTAACATGTGTGTGCCTAGAATACCCAAATTCTGTTGTAAGATGTACCTCTTTGTGGCCAGATAAGAAAAGATTTCCTACTGCTAAGCAATTCTTTGATACCATCAAATTCTATCAAATCTATCTCTGGTTTTAAAAGCAAACAAATGGGAGGGGGTTGTTGCTTCTTTCAATTCAAACTTTTCAAACATCAGCTTTACTATTTAGTCTATAATAATGCCTTTCTACTACATAACTTAATATTTACTTGCCTTCTAGACAGAGAGAATTTCTTTCACAGTATGTTTTGGATTATGTTTCTGTGATGTAAAGAAATTATTTTTCTTGGCTCAGCACCAGTTTCTTTCAGTTTTTCTCAATATTGCTTTCCAGGAGCAACTCTAAGAGACTTCTCATGACTGTCTTGCAAGCTCTGCAATCAGTGATACCAGAGGGATCTCCAATTTTGTTGATTTGGGGTAACTTTCAGGCATTGTGCTAGTCTGCAATTAGAGATACCCTTTAGTCGTGGAGTATCCATCAGCATCTTTGCCTTGTATAATGATCACCGGTTTCTTCCTTCCCACAGTTCTGCACTTGGCAGTGCAGTCTGGCAGAAAGCACTCTCAGTTCCTCCTCTCTCCTCGGAATTTCCCCGGGTAGGGGTTAGTGAGGCTGCATATGCACGCTTCTTTGGGTCCACTGCCTCCAGGGAGACAGTGCATTTTTTTTGTTCATCTTGCTTTCAGTGCTAGACAAGCTCAGTAGTAAAGCAAAGATAAGCTGTGTTAGCTAGACCCAAGATAAGACTTTAGATTGAAAACAAAGGTTACAGATGCAGAAAACAATATTATTTAATTATACCAAATACTATTCACTCATCATCTCTTACTTAGGATGCTAAGATTTTGGCCTGTTGTCAAATGTAGGTAGGCCTTCAGTGTTGACAGCAACATTTGCATACCCTTAGGGTTACCCTTGATTTGAAATGTAAACCTTACCTGGTACCCTGTCCACCAGGATGGGGCTATGCCTTCCTGGGAAGCCCCACCAACCTCTGAATCCCGTTTTTTTTTGCTGTCGTCATTCTTGATGCTTTTAGGAGTCAGGTTTTGGGATTCAAGTATAAATGTTCCTGATTATTTCATCCAGAGCCACCATGGAAACTTATGGAAACACTTTTACTCTTACTTATCCTGGAGGTAGGTGAATTTTTTGAGATGCTGTTGGCTCCTCCTTAAGGCAGACACAAAATCTGCTTCATGGTACTACTGCCTGGAAGCTCACAACCCTTTGGCAGTAGTAATACACTCACATTAAATATATAAATCATTGATTGTATACACATTCTGCAAAACTTCTGGCATGTTACAAGTTTAGACAGCATACAAAGACATAATTAATGTAGGCATCAAGCTTGGAAAGTAGTGACTCTTTATGGATATATCCGTAAGTGCAAGTCTCTGTATATACTTTTTACTGAATTTTGGTGGCTTGAGTTTCCTTAACTTTGGGCTATGGAGATTTTGAGCAATAAACTTTATTCTCACCTCCACATTGAGTACATGAGATAACAATGATTCAGAAATGCTTACTTGAAGTAGCTTGTGTGTATCAGTTCCTAACAGAGAGTGGGCTGATATTTAGTCAGTCTGTGAGTACACCAGGCTTGGGTTGGAGAGCCACTAGACTACAGATTTGTAATGAGTCATGAGTGTATGGATTTATTTTCCTAATCTTGGTTGCACATCCTTAGTCTTTGACTTGCAGTGTGAGTTGCAGTTCTCCATTACTGATGTCACAGCTCCTTACCTAAGTGAGAAGTGAAGAACAGGTTGAGGTCCCAAATAGCCACAACTCCAGTAGCCTTGATAGACCAGCTGGAGGGTGGAGAAAAACCTCAGCCAGAACTATCCACTACATCTCATTCAGAACAGAAAGGAAGGCTGATTATGCTTAGATACTCATGAAAATCTGGACACATAATCACTATAGGCTTGACTGTATAGACACAACCTGTCAGTCAGAGGATATCATTCTACCTCTGTGAAAGTGTCTAACTCACCATCCCACAAGTGTTGCAGACACCTCTCTTTCCACCTATTATTTTTGGACACTAATTTTTTTTTTATTTATTTATTGAGCCTCAGTGTTCTGAAGCTATTTGAATTGAATTTGCTATACTCACAGTTGTTACTGCCTCAAGCTCATTCAAGTTCATAGAAGTCAAGAAGAGCTTTTCTATAATCCTAGAGCAAAAAACCCCATTAATTTCAGCAGCGTAATATTCTACCTTTGGTCTGCTAGCTTTTCTACTATGTCTTTAACAATGTTAATTGCTGCTTGAATTTCAGGCTCTATGGACTATGTTTTAGAAACACTATGCTTGATATAAGCTTCTGGGAAGCTGACAAGTGTGTCTTTTCCCATTTTATTGTGTATTAGCTGCTCACTCTGAGTCAGTGTCAGTCTTGGAAATGAATGTCTCCTCATGTCTGTTGAGAGAAGAGATTTTAATATTGGAAGAACCTCTTTAGAAGTATTTGTTCCTTTAATATATAGAGATTTTTCTGGTCTACTTGTTTATTTTCCTTTTTTTTTTTTCAAGTAAGGTTTGATGAAGACAGTCTTCGAAGAAAAGAACGTGTCCTCTGTTGTACTCAATTTCTCTCCACATCCTCAAAAGAGTAACATTTTATTCCCAATTGAACTGGATTGGATACAAGCACTTTAGACAAAGGAAGGTATTTTTTGTTTTATGTGTTCAAGTAGTCAAGTGGAAGAAGACGAACAGCAATTTTCAAAGCCATTCTAAACAGCTTCCTTCTTGGCCTTTCTTTCTTATCACAGAATCATAGAAGCATAGAATGGTTTGCGTTGGAAGGGACTTTTAAAGGTCACCTAGTCCAACCTCCCTGCAATGAGCAGGGACATCTTCAACTAGATCAGGTTGCTCAGAGCCCCATTCAACCTGACCTTGAATGTTTCCAGGGATGGGGCATCCACCACCGCTCTGGGCAAGCTGACCCAGTGTTTCACCACCCTTGTTGTAAAAAATTTCTTCTATATATCTAGTCTGAATCCACCCTCTTTTATTTTAAAACCATTATCCCTTGTCTTATTGCCACAGGCCCTATTAAAAAGTCTGTCTCCATCTTTCTTATAAGCCCCCTTTAAGTACTGAAAGGCAGCAATAAGGTCTCCCTGGAGCCTTCTCTTCTCCAGGCTGAACAACCCCAACTCTCTCAGCTTGTCCTCATAGGAGAGATGTTCCTTCCTTCTGATCATTTTTGTGGCCTTCCTCTGGACCTGCTCCAACAGGTCCATGTCTTTCTTGTACTGAGGACTCCAGAGCTGGATGCAGGACTCCGGCTGGGATCTCACCAGAGCCAAGTACAGGGGCAGAATTATTCCCCTCGACCTGCTGGCCATGCTTCTTTTGATGCAGCCCAGGGTATGGTTGGCTTTCTGGAAAGTGTAAGAGGAGGGCAACAAATATAATCAAAGGTATGGAAAACTCCTGTAAAAGCAACAATTGACTTAGTTGAATAGTCAATATGAAGAAATGACAAGTTACAGGGAAAATATGTTTAAGGTTTACCAAATCACCACGGGGAAAAAGTTTTGACTGTTCATTGACTCTTTATGTGCTAGAAATAGGGCTCAAAATTGCAGCTTATGGGAGCCAGGTTCAGAGCAAGCAATAGGACCTGACTGTTCACACAAGTAGAAGCAGATCTGTGGAATTCCTTGCTAGAGATACTGTGCGTGCAAGAAGTCTGTATATGTGCAAGGGAAGACTTGACAAATATCTGAAGGATAGAGAGACCAGCTGGGTGTTTCTAAATATATAAATAAAAATAAGTTAGGAAAATCCCCTGAGCTGCAATTTATTGCCAGTGCAGAGAGTATTAGTGGGAAGGTATCGTATATGTTTGCTCTGCTCTTACACTTACCAAAGCATTCGCTTATGAACTGTGTTTCTGCTGGTCTTTCCTTTGAAAGATAAACATTAGCCTGTCTGTAACAAAGTCTAAGCTTTTCTTCAGAAGGAAGGGTTAGAAAAAAAGAGAGCAGGGAGAACATCAAATTATTCTAAGAATGAATAATGAACATAAAAAGAGGAGGGGAGCAGAGGATCTAAAGGTCACAAACATAGAAGTTGGGACAGCAAGCGGAGTACTCCTACCAATGCCAACCATTCCCAAAATGTGCCCAAGAAGTGGGCATCACCTAGTGATGCAGAAGGATGACCACCTATTTCCAACTAATTCACCAGGATCTCCCACAAACCCTCTAGAGAAAGAGTAGTTTGGCCAGTGCCAAAGGGAGGATAATAAAGAAACCATGCAACACAGTGAGGTCTTGGTGGGATGGGTATCAATAAAAGGGTGAGAGAAAAACTGTAGCCAGGACTTAGAGATTCTGGAGGAACAACCAGGAGCTGTAGTTTGGTACACTTAATATATCCCTGCATAACTGTTTCTCTCCTGCTGCATGAGTCAGACCAAGAACATAACTTTCTCTTCCCCTCCATAGAAGATTTTCCAAATTAGGTGACCAGTGGGCCATAAAAATAGCTCAGAGAACAGGATGGCCCACCAGGGTTCTTTGTAATCTTTTGGTGGCAAGTGCCAACTTAAGCAAATGGTTGACTAGATGTGGAGAATATCTGTAAAGCCAGTACCAGACTGTTTGGAGGGCGTGCTAGATCACTGGACTTTCAACCTCAATTCCTTCCCTGTGGAAGCAGTGTGGGAGTGGAGGGAAGGCAATTTTGCAATACTTCCCCTTCTCCTAGGACAAATTGCTTGAAGCCACGGTGTTGTCAGTTCAGGTACAGGATCATGAGCTAATTTGTCCTCTTACATTTGCTTAAGGAAAGAATCAAGCTAAAGTCATTGTACTTGTATCAAGAAAAAAGTGATTGCTGTTTGTTGCATGAGGTATTTGGTTGTTTCATCCAACTTTTCAGCTCTGAGGTTTCCGTTGTTAATATTCTTCTCTTATGTATAGCCAGGTATGTTAATGTGGGATGAAAGTGCCTGACAATCAGCAGCCGTTCCCTCTGTTGATTTCTGATTCATGAAATGACGATCTAGATAGTTACACACTTTTTATTCATTTTCACTTAATTAAATACTTTGATGTCAGTGGTAAGAGAAAACATTCAAGCTCTTTTTGCATCACCCTGTGTCATGTATATTCTGCTAAGAATATTGCCCCAGTGATGCTGCTGGCTTCCACATGCTCCACTCTTGATTTCTGAGTTAACTCTTACTGTCAGTGCTCTTTTGCTTTTCCTCATATTTCTGTTAAACATGAAACATGATCCATTATAATCATAGAATGATAGAATTGTTTGGGTTGGAAGGGACCTTTAAAGATAATCTAGTCCAACCCCCCCTGCCATGGGCAGGGACATCTTTCACTAGGTCAGGTTGCTCAAAGCCCCGTCCAACCTGACCTTAAACACTTCCAATGACAGGGCATCCACAACTTCTCTGGACAACCTGTTCCAGTGACTCACCACCCCTTTCATGAAAATTTTCTTTCTTATGTCCAATCTAAATCTACCCTCTTTCAGTTTAAAACCATTGCCCCTTTAACTTCAGAGATGTTACTAGATATTTCCATTAAAAAGATTAGGATTTGAAGCACAGACATGCAAGGAAAATAAAACAAGTATATAGCATTTTCATACCTAAACACACAGTGTGTATTTGTGTAATTACTATTACCCATCACAATCATAAAAAAAACCCCACCTTAGGACATACAGTTAATTCATAATATAATGGCTGTTTAATTTCTGCAGTACTCTACTGAATGAATCAGTGCAGTACTGAGCTAACATCGTTGTGGCATTTACAGCAGATTTTCTGTTTACAGGCTGAAAATATTCCCTGAGGAAGAATTGTGATTTGGGTTATCAATGAGTGTTAGCAGCTCTAATGCACATTTCTTCTTTCACTCTGGCAGCAGGCAAGCTGCTTAAAGACCCAGGTTTATCTATATAAATTACCAAGTTCCAACCAAACTTCATACTAATAATTTTCATCTTCTCTGTATGTCTGTAAAACACTGTTGTTCTTAAATGTCAGTTGGAGGTATCTTATGTGAGATCTTAATTCACCAAGCTGCAGCACCACTGTTCAAAATATAAGAAGAAGCCAGCCTACTGGGCTACAGCATGGCTGTAACAAGAAATCTCTCCATAATATTTTACCACTGAGAATGCAAGGACATTTCATGCCCAGAGAACATGTCTGGGAAATACCCCTCACAATCCCTCTTTAATCAATTCACCAAATGTCTCCCAGAGACTTTTCAATAACCATCAGTCCATAAAATTAATTTTAATCTATGCATCAATATGAGTGACGCCAGGCACTGGGAACAAAAAAAGCTAATGCAATCTCAAGTCTCTGAATGTTGTTATAATACTAGTGCCCAATGTTAATCATAAACACGAATAAACTGGGGCACTCCTCTTTTCTGACATAACCTTGGGTACCCACTACTGGCTGGTTGCTGCTGGGCTGTATATCTGGCTCCTCTGAGCTGATGGAGGCGGAGGAGAGGGCGCCTGGCACCCTCTGCCCCAGCAATACGGTCACCAGCCCCCGAGGGCAAAGGAAAACCTGCCAGCTATTAACAGGGCAGAATTCATTAACACGACAGACACGTAATCGAGTGTGCCTGCTTCTATACAAAAAGGGAGAACTCGGTATCTCTAGCTACCGTAGCAACCATGTTCATTAATCTATTGTTTTCCTCATTTTAAGGATAAAAGCCAAGAACTCCCATTGATTTCAATGGCAACTAAGTAACTTGGTTCTGTTGAAAGTCTTTAGGTGCCAGAGAGGCTTTAAATGTCTGTCTCTAAAGCTCAGATCTTCAAAGGTATTTAAACACCAAGTTCTTGGGTGATAGGTACCTAAACGCATTCTAAAATCTGTTCCTAAAAGACTTGCTTGTAGAAAGTCTGGGGAAGAGGAGAGATGAGACCCATGGGTTGTGACATGCCCAGAAGACTTTTCCACCCAAAGCTGCTATATGTGTGTTACTGCAGTGGCTGGCAGCTCACAGCGTTTGCTGATGATCAGTCATTTCTGGTTATGAGCAATCTTCTCCCCCTGCTTCTGCCAATAAATATTTCCCATAAGATGTTTTTTGACTACAAAGTTATTTTTCTCTTGATCTTTCTATTTCCCCTAATTTTTTTTCTTCTCTCCTTTTCCCATTGTCCTGTGAGTGCCTTGTAAAAGCTGTGCTCCCATTGCACCCTGGTGGACATTTACCCCAGGTTCTGGGGTACTGGAACACTCCAGGTTCTTCTTTTGTACAGCAATCACTAAAAGAGCAGAAAGGCCACTTGTGCTCCCAGGAGGCTGCATTGCAAGGTCCATAGGGTGCACTCTGGCTGGCTTTCCTGACAGAGCGGACACAGATCAGACACAAAACAGCCACGAGCTTTTCCCCTACAAGGCAATCCACTGTTAGTCACATGATGATGGACTCAGCACCAAGAATGAGATGAAGGCGTTGTTACAGGAAGAATGTGCACTATCCCATAGGTCTCCATACCACGGCAATAAACCACCAAATGTCTACAGTTGATATAACATGAGGTTTGGCTCCCTATGGGCTTTTCAGTGAGGTAACTGGAGTTTATTCTTTGCTTGGTGTTAAAGTGAAAAACAGAAACGGCCATGAAGGGCCTTTGTGGTCAGGGCTTATTTTAACATCTGCACCACTGTCATACTTGAACTGTCTTAAAAGTGATTATTCTGTTGTCCTGTGACCACTTTACATCAGACACTTTGGCCTCAAATCGTAGAGTAAGGACTGAAAATTGGGTTTCTGAACTCTGTTTCTGCCCTATGCCAACTGTGGCTCTTGGCCAATTTAAAGACTTAGCATGTATGAAGAGCTTTGGGATTTGGAGCTGAAAAATCCTCTAGAATAATGAGTAGACTGAGTAAAAATAGGTCAATAAGTAAATAGAAAAGTAAACACTGTAGAATAAAGAAAAATATGCTCAATAGACTTTTTTTTAAGTGCCAGTGAATGATGGAGTCAGTCATTGAACAGAAGGGCATGAGCTAGAGGGAGCCATGGGACAAAGTGAGGCTGAGCAGGCAGCACAGAGCAAACAGGCAAAATCAACCCTCTTTGCAAGATTTCGGATCACAGAGTAGGTTAATAGTATTAGTCCCCTGTTCAGTTGTTCCCAGAAATGAAGGCATCTTCTGAAGTTACAACTCTCATGTGAGATTAGAAGAATATTCTTACACAAGATTTTTAAATTTACCTTACAGCAAAGGTAGAAAATGAAGGTTTGCACTTGAAATGATGAATTCAAGAAATGGAAATAGTTACTTTTTTCCTCTACATTGCCAGTTCAAGGCAGTCAGATCAGACTAAATTTAAAATAGTCAAAGGTTGTTGGGGTCTTCTAATGTGGACAAAGAAGTACAAAATATCCTTTCAGATGGAATGAAACATTTTATTCACTATGATTAAGAATGTTTTATTTCAATGTTGTGAGTATTTTATTAGCAAAAATAAAATGGTTTGACGTTCCAAAACAAAAATTAATTTCCAAATGAGAGGCTGAAATAACTATTCTGCCAGGACTTTTTCCATTATTGGCCTTCCCATACACTGAAAAATTTGATAAAACCAGAATGAATTTGCAAAGCATTTTAAGGTTACAAGTACCTCTTGTTCTTCCATAAAGAAATGTGGGCAAAGCTTCATTTAGCTTTAATACTGAGAAGCCCAAACTAATCTACAGATTTATAGCAGGGTGGCACTTAACAGAAACATAAATCTTTTCTCTCAGGTCTTAACCTTTTGTTACATAAATACAAAGAAAGGTCCTCAGTGTTGTTACCATCCCTGTGACTGACAACGTGTCAGAGAGAAACGTGACCTCTGCAACGCATTCCTCTTGAATAAGGACAAGAAAATCTCATGTAATATTAGTATCTGGAAAACAAGACCTCATAATTCAGCTACTAGAGGAATTATGCCTTAGAACAGCGCAAATTTTCTCTCTGCCTTTCATGTCAATCATCCTTTGCTGTAACATTGTCAATCAGTCAGATCACTCTCATACTTCATTATGTTTCCATGGTGATCCTTTCCTCCAAAGTTAAAAATAATCCTGTTCTGATGTTGAAACTTGTAGAGTAGATGACCACATGTAATTGCCTACCTGCAGTTATCTGCCTCCTATATGTGGAGGTAGGTACTCCAAAAGGATATCCATTCACTTTGTTCTGATTTTTGTATTTGAGATAGTACAGTAACAGCTGGGCTAAGCACCTTTCCCCAGTTATTGTCAGTAAATCACGTCAGTGAGCTTTTAAACTGAACCACAATTCGCCGCATCTCCAAAATTACCCTAATAAACAATCCTAAAGCAACATGCTAACACTTGTACGTATGTACTCAATAGCAATTTCTATATTTAACATTTTGTTTCTTTTACTCTTACAGCTTCTCAGAGTAAAAGAGAGATATTAGCTGATGGATTGACTTCACTAATGCAGGATGATATTTGTGACAATTAGATATTTACCTGGCAAGCATGTAGAGGAACAGCATGTTTTGTACTGGTAACCTTTTGGGAAATCAAGGCAACGGGCATGACAAATCTGTAAAAATGCTCACTTATCTGCACTCCTTGGCTTGCTTCTTAACTTGCTACTGCAGCCTCTATGTCTGAGCATAGTTCCCACTTACTTTGATTATTTCACATAACAGAGGTTTGTAACCATGCTCATTTATCAAGTGCGAAATCATAAGAAGTTTAGAAAAATGCAGTTCAGCATTTGTTAGGATTCTAAAGTGTATTTCTTATAATGCAGAATAATTTGATGCTGGTGTTATCATTGCAGCTCCTGGAGTTTTATACTGGGTATCCAAAAATGAGGATCAGGCAATCCATAAACACATAAGTAGAATGCTGCAGCAGGGACAGGTACAGAACCCAGTTCTTCAAGGCAGCGTTTAGTTTTATGCACCCTACAGCAGTCACTTCTCCTGGAGCTGCCCCAGGTCGTTCACTGTCTGGCAACTTCTGCAAAGAGGAGGGGGGATCCTACAGATAAGAGCCTGCTTCTCTGCACAGCCCTGCTTGGCCCGCTGCACCCTGTCCTCCCTGTGCACTGAATCATGCAAAAGTTGCGTTAAAAAAAAAAAAAAAAAGCAATCTTCCACATGCTACTCTTTCCTTTTTTCCTGCTTTTCATTCACCTCCCATTCTTCCCTCTGGGAAGCTGGTCTGGATGGCAATCTCCCATCTTCGATACTACCTTGATTACCTCTGAGCTCTGAGAACACAGGAGAGAGTCTCCTTGATCTGAGTCACCTCAAGCGCTACTGACAAATAGCATGGTGAATACAGCTGTCAAAATTTAGCATAGTGTCTCGGTTTTGGCTGGGATAGAGCTAATTGTCTTCCTAGTAGCTGGTATAGCACTATGTTTTTGAGCTAGGTATGAGAAGAATGTTGATAACACACTGATGTTTTCAGTTGTTGCTAAGTAATGTTTAGTCTAAAGTCAAGG
>VYZV01044418.1:46916-125930 GCA_013401275.1 Pandion haliaetus
CTAACTGGGTGTCAATCAGTGGGTGGTGAGCAATTGCATTGTGCATCACTTGTAAATTCCAATCCTTTTATTATTACTATTGTCATTTTATTAGTGTTGTCATTATAATTGTTGGTTTCTTCTTTTCTGTTCTATTAAACAATTCTTATCTCAGCCCATGAGTTTTACTTCTATTCCTGATTTTCTCCCCCATCCCACTGGGTGAGGGGGAAGTGAGCGAGCGTCTGCGTGGTGCTTAGTTGCTGGCTGGGGTTAAACCACGACACATAGCTACCATGCCTTGCTAATGGATTTCACTCCAGAAGTTCACCATTTGGCTTTAGCTATCTTTTCTAACAAAAGAGCAAAATGGATTCTTAGCAGTAGGACTGCTTTCAGTAAACTTCAAATACCTGTGCTGGAGTGAAACGTTACACCAAGCAGATTGCTGTTTTTTCTGGTTGGTTTTTTTTTTTAACTAGGGGAATAAAACAGGAAAAATATAATGCAAAAAGGCAGCCTGGATGGTTTAAATTTGTTCATGTTAAAGCAACTAAAGTCAGGATCTTAAAACAGGATTCATCAAGTGAGCTAAATTATATATGGCACTTTCCGAATTTCCTGGCGTGAAATAGCATGCCTGACTAAGAATGAAAGGATACAGCCCTTTGGAAGCCAGTGAGGCTGTTCCTGCTCCCATCTTAATCAGAGGGAAAAGAAAATGCTCTCTTTCTGTCTGTAGCAAGATTAGTTTCTCATATTCTGCCTATGTTTAATTTTCTGGATTCACAGAAAGAAAGCACAGCAATCGTTCACTTACCCAGAAGAATGTGTAGCAGGCTCTGACATTTACTCACAAAGCATTAAAAGTATTTCTGAAAGCACAACTGTATTTCTAATAACTCAAAATTTAAAATTGCAGTAAAAGCTTTTAATTTTTTTACCCCCAAACTCTCAGCAGAAGTTGTAGCATTACTGTCAAAAAAAAAAAAAAAGTGAGAAGAGGCAAGGTTGCACTTTCCTGACAGGGAACAGAAGCCTCTAAAAGAGAATCCATGTCCTTGTTGCTGTGTTACTCCTTTCTGATCTGAGACAATAGCTCTGTGCTCACAGAATTTGCAGGCAAGAAGATATCTTATTAGGTCCACTTGACAGAGATTCACACACACACAAAAAATGTGTCTGTAGAGGAAACAGTTCAGCTACTGTATGAAGTAACTGACATGTTGATAGTGCTCACCTCTTCAGGTTGACACCTGCTAATGGTATTTTATTTTCAAGTGATTTCATTACAGTGAAAGAGAAACACTTTTCTTTTTCTTGATGGCATATGAGTGGAAGAGACAGAGCAAAATGATTCTAAACAAAATAAACGAAATGAGAAGCCTCAGCTGAACAAAAAAAGGGGCAGAAACAAGGCATGTAGGCTCCTACCCACCCTTTACTCCTTCAGAGAGAAAAACTAGGCAGTGGTGCTTGAGTTTGCTGTATGTTCACTCTGAGTCAAGGACTGTTTTGTTCCAGGCTGTGGAAACATATAATAAGTGCAAGCCACTTTCCCAAAGAATTTACAATCCAACAGGACATGGCAAACAGAGAAAAATGACAGTCTGAGTTGTCATTGCCAGTCCCTGAAGGTGCAAGGCTGTAACCTCATCTGCTGTGTAATCAAGAGACTGCTGGGTCCTGCCATGGCCGCCATCAGGAGCAGGATCTGAACTGGCGCCAAGCATTTCAGCTCACAACGATATAGACTTAACAGACTGTATACCGCTGTCAGCATAAGGCAGGACATTTATGGTCTTTTCTGTACAGTGAGAAAAGAATTTACAGACACAAGTGAATTTCAATAGTAGGTTGAGATGCTCACCTTCACTCTCCCTATTCAGAAGAATGGAGAAGGGTAGATTAATAACTCCACAAAATCATTTTGGCTAGGTTTTCACTTCTGAACTTCCCAGCTGGCTATCCCAGCAGAGCTCTTTGTAGGGCTCTTTTATTTTTCTGAAACTGGTTTCATAGATGCTTCTCCTTCCTTTTACTTCTTGTGACCTTCAGCCTCGTTGCAATAATACGTCTTTATTGGAAGTCATAACATGAGTCACAGTTTCACCATTCTCATTCCTCATTCTTTTCCAGCATCCAAAAGGTGAATGCATCGAAAACGGAATTGAGATTTCTTTCCCAGTTGGATCTTACAACAGTAATAAATGAGTTACCATCTGCATTTCTAATTAAAAATCCAATTGGTATAATGTAATGAGGTTTCTGGATGCAATTAGCAACTGCTGGGGGTCTCTTTATAGAACCAGCACTACAATTATGAGGCAGATAGATTCTATCATATGCAATGAAGAGCTTTTTCGAAGTTTTTCTGTCCTTAGCTGGATGGATTCACAACAGGGAGTTAGGCACTTTTAGATACTGTAATCTACTGAAATGCACAATTCAGGTTAGTACTTGGGTTTCCTGTACAGCTCAGGGCAGAATTAAATGCCTAATAGGATCCATTGAGCCTTCAAAATCATGACTAACTTCTGGATTTTTACATTTACTGCAGAATCTAAGTCCATATGTTTATGTTTTGATCACAAGCACTACATTATAGTGGAGACATTTACTTTTACTTACAAGTAGACCTGATAAAAATGGTGATACTTTCTGGGGATTTTTCAGGGGAAAAAAAAGTTTTACCTAGTTTTCAGTCGTCATTAAAATTTTCAAAGCCACAAATTAGTCTTGAATATATTCACGGATCACTCCTTCTAGATCAAAATTCCAAAACTTTGTTATAGCAATGACTTAGAGTTCAATGATCCTTTACAAATTAGATTTTATAAAGAGAAGAGTGAAAATGACAGAGAATATATTTAAAAGCCTCTTTCTCCACCTCCCTTATCTCTATGTGTATATACACACACATATATTCAAAGGCTTACATAAAAGTCTTCTACCAGAGTATTGCCATGTATCTGAAGTGCTACCATTTTTCAGATGGTGATGTTTATAAAAAAAAGACACTCAGCACGCAATGCCACTCTTAGCCTAGCTCAGTCATCATCAGCACTGTCTTATTCACCAATTTCAGCATGGTTAAAGAAAACAGGGTTCATCATTACGACCCATAGTCCCAGGTTGCCTGGATTTCAGGTTTCTTGGGGGCAGGCCTGAGAGATGTTCTCAGGTTCTTTGAGCCTGTTTAGTGATCTGTCTAAGCATCTGGAGGCATCTCCTTCTCTCTTTCCAGGGCCACTATGTCATCAGGATCTTGCAAAGCAGGAGAGTGCATGTGTGGGATGGGCCTCTGTCCAGACCTGTGAGGCCCTGAGGTCAGTGCTTCCTAATTCCTGTTTGATCCTTAGAGGAAAGAGAAGCTAAAAGGCACAAATGGCTTAAAGACCATGTAAGATGCCATTGCTTCCTCACAACAAAATCAAAATTACTCCCGTTCTAATGATATAGTAACAGAAGCAACAGAGCCAACTCTACAAAATGCATTTTTAATGCAAATTTCTGTGTATTCTTTGTCAGAAAACAAAGAACATTTGATAAAACTGCTTCTGGCTCACTAAACATGAAAATGGGCAAACTTCAGTAAAAAAAATATCATTCTATTTGGTTTGTACTCAACTTTTTCCTAGTTTGAGTGAAGAAACTCTGCTAGCTGACCCAAAGAGATTTATTCCAAAAGCACATTAGACCACAGATTTATTGCCTTTACCAGACATCTTAGCAGTAGCAAAGGGACCAGGCCGCAAAATGAGGCAGTCTGAACATTCATATACTGTGCCTCCAGCTCATGATTGGTGTTTATAAAACACTATTACCATGCTAACATTTGTCCTGTGATTAAACTCTTGGCTTAATTTTAATATCTTAAATAATTTTATGTGATTTGTAATACATGGCTGCTATTGAGCCTGCCTGAATCAGGCAGCAGGTGAAGTTAGGAAGCAATGAATGAGTGAGAGAAAGCAGCAGCATGACAGGCAGTACCCAAACTAGTCAGAGCAACACTGCTCAATCTGCTTCACCATGATTTGATGAGTATAAGAGTTTTGTGTCTTCTTTGTAGGTCAATTACAATCAGTTAAGCTTACATCTGTAGTTCAAGGTATTTCTCTGGAGTTCAGCAGTGAGATGAAAAAAAAGGGGTTCCTGGGAGCATCATTTTGTATCTCCTTTGCGCCAAAAGGATAGCAATGCATACAGTGGTTTAACAAGATAAGAGCTAGACTTCCCTTTGAGAACAGGGCTTGTGAGCTGCCCAGCCTGCATAATCATGCAGCGAGCCCATGCCTGGACCAACATGCTTGCAGGGCCATGGACTCTTCACTGAGGCTGGAGCTACTCCTTGCTTCAGCAGCCCAGCTCTTGAAGAGGAGACACTGGGAGGAGGCAGGCAGTATGAATCTCCAGGTAGTGGGTTTTTTGCTTTATTTTTGCTGCTCTGCTTCTAAACATATTTACCTTGACTATGATAGACTACGTGAAGCTTTCTGCCAATCTTCAATCTTTCTCTGATAGTCAGCACAACCTCTGCAGCCGCTGACACATCTAAATCACTCTGGGTGCCACAAATCATACTGCTGGAATACCTCCCAGTCAGCATAACTTGCAGAAGTATCTTGAGCCACAGGCAAACTACTGTGAGGAGGCATTTGGAAAGTGGGGATAAGTTTCCTGTGGCAGGAATACCCACTGGTCGGCAGGAGTGGTCGTCACAGCTAGCACCCGTGAAACCAGCTGTCAGCTGGGATCTGGCCCTAACTGGACAGCGCTGAATAATAGTCCTGCAAAACCAGTCTGCACATTGACAGGTAATGGCCAAGGTGGCAAGTGCAGTTACAGCAAACGTGCCTGAAGAGTGTCCTGCACTGGTTTCCTTCAAGTCTCAGGAGAAAAAAAATAGGCAAGATAATAATCAGGAGATTATTATCTACTGATTCTTACTGTCATGATAGACTGCTTTGCTTTACAGGGCCAGAAGTGTCCTACTGTGATAGTATGGTAATTTTTTTGGTTTTGTTTTTGTTTTTAGAAAGAAGCCTAGATATACATGTCAAAGACTGTCAAGGAAAAAAAAAGAGGCAAAAAAAATTCCAATTTTTCTGACATTTAGGGCATACACAGCAGTATAGTTAAGTCAGTGAGCAGAGTTCGCCGTTAATATTTAAAAGATTGCACGGTCTAAGTTACCATTATTGAAATTCAGATGACTCAGTGCTTTTCTGCGTAATCTTGCACTCTTGATTTTACTTTGATTCAATTCACTGGGGGGNGTGAAGTCAGATACAATATATTGGTTCTTTTTTTTTTCTTTTGCCCATTCTTCTTGAGTTAAGAACTCTGATAATGTAGAGCTGACATTTGGGGAAAATCTAGAAAATGAATTCCTTTTTATCTCCAGGCTAAGCTGCACCAGTGAATAGAGTACTATAATAAAACCTATTTGTATGCCTGTCATACAAAGACAAACCTTTTCCAAAGGAAATGGATTTGAGTATTTGCAAGAAATGATAAACAGTCAGACAAAAAGGTACTGAATTTCACTTTGAGATGCATGGGAGAAGTAGGTGTTAGCTTCCCTTGTCAGGGAAAGGGAATTCGTATGAAAGCCATGTCAGCTGAGAGTCTCAGAAATGAGATCTTATCCAGATCTTTGTGGAAAGAAGTGACTTGGAAATATCTTGAAGGGAGTGGTTTAGAGTTATGAACAAAATGTCAGCCTGCATTTTTATCAGAAATAAATCAAAAGAGGCTTATCCGCTTCTGATAAAAAAAATTACCCAGATTTCATTTGTGCAAAATCCTTGTGCAAAGCTGTGTTAAAATCTAGTCCTCTCTCTGATGTGTATAACTGAATTATGCTGAAGAAGTGCTTATACAAGACAGAGTGCTGAAATCAAGCCTAATTCCAAAGCGTTGCCACTCTCCTGACCCTCCCATGAAGCCAAAGAATATATTTTACTGGCTACACAGCCAGAGCCAGGGGTTCCTGGCTACCTCCAGCAGACTGGATAACACAGCCCTGCAGTCCCCACAGCCTGGGTGACACACAGGCTTGCAGTGGGGCTGCTTGGGTGACACACAGCCTTGCAGGCCCCGCAGCTTGGGTGACACACAGCCCTGCAGCCCTGCTGTCTGGGTGACACACAGCCCTGCAGCCTGGGTGACACACAGCCCTGCAGCCCTGCAGCCTGGGTGACACACAGCCCTGCAGCTCTGCTGTCTGGGTGACACACAGCCCTGCTGGCTGGGTGACACATAGCCCTGCAGCCCTGCTGTCTGGGTGACACACAGCCCTGCAGCCTGGGTGACACACAGCCTTGCAGCCTGGGTGACACACAGCCCTGCAGCCCTGCTGTCTGGGTGGCACACAGCCCTGCAGCCTGGGTGACACACAGCCCTGCAGTCTGGGTGACACACAGCCCTGCAGCCTGGGTGACACACAGCCCTGCAGCCCTGCAGCCCGCGTGACACAGAGCCCTGCAGCCCCGTTGTCTGGGTGTCACACAGCCCTGCAACCCTGCTGTCATGCCCTCTTTAGTGAGTGTTGCAGGCTGCTGTGTTGATCCTGGGATGAAACTCCACCATGAAAAAGGGAGCTGGTGGCACCGGTCTGCTGTAGAAGCTGAAGCATGTCATTGAGTTTGAAGGTATTTTTGGAGTTGTTACAAGGAGAAGTTTGTGTCAGAGCAGCCTTTTCCACCGGGAGTCACTGAATTTATTGATATAAGCACTCAAGTAACATCTAAACCACTTGAAAAAGCTTGTCCTAAGCTAAGGAAAGGCAGGTGGAGGCACGTGAAGGCAGACACATGCAGTTAGCTGGGGAGTTTGGGCCTGTGTTATGCAGAGGAGATGGGTGAGTTCAGCAGCTGCATGTTTGTTCAGGGCTTTTGTGATATTCAGAGGTCTTTTAGAGATTTCAACCAATCACTGTAATTCCAGCTGTAATTGATATCTTTTCCAAAACAATTTAATTATTGGCAAAATGTAGTTGAAGGATACTGTCACGTATAAGTCTAGAACGGAGTAGTTAAGACAACTACTGCCTGAAAAATGTCATGGTGAGTTAATGCATAATGATGGTAATTATACTAAATGAAGAATGTCCGAGTGCTTACCAAGCTTAATTAAACTTTGCAGCACTCCTAAGACAGATATATTGTTATGGTAATTTTAACAGGTAGGTAAATTGCTCATCCTGGTGCATGAAGGTTAGGTAATTTACTCAAGGTCACACACCAACCCTTCAGTATAGCCAAAGTAGAGCCTATCACCTTGACTCCTAAGCTGACTTCCAGCTGCGGCCTTCAAATAATTCCCTGTCTCGTAACGTTTTAGATTTTCTTCTGAAATAGAAACTGGCTTTCATTCATAGACCTGACTGTTGATAAATTCTTCTATCCTCAAAGGATGTGTATCTCCAATCTTTCCCCAGTAATTCATGCCAATGTGGCAATTTGCTAGAAAGTGAAGGATGAGAGGGCAAAGAAGAGGACAACATGAAGAAAGAAATAGAGGCAAAAGCTAATAAAAGTGGAATAAAAGGAGATAGAGGCAGAAGAAAATCATGGCATACAAGTGAAAGACAAATGAGGCAAGGGGGAATGAAAGGTCAAAAGAAAACTGAAAGAAATCAGAGAAAATAATGAAATGGGAAAGGACACCATCAGGAATTAACAGAGAGGAAATTGTGAGTGAAATCAAAATGCTCTAAGAATTGAGATGCATTTAGTGGAAATGTATGAAAAGTAAAAATCTACTGTCTCCACTGCAGTATTATGTTTACATGCCAGGAAATTCCTTACATCCTCAATCTATTAAGTGGTACTGTACATAGGGACAGAAAAAACTGCTGCCTCTGAGTAAAGATGAAAAACACAGCAAAACTCCTGCGGAGTAACCCTAAAATGGTAACATGAGCAGAATGTGAAAGGAATCCCTACTGAGATCTTTTGATTAACCTTGCTATGATGTAAGTGGGGAGCCTAGATTAAACCAGCCATTTCTTCCTTTTTTCCTCTCCTTTTATGTTACAGTAATGCAAATAACTAGTAGAAATACATATAAGAAGGTGGTTGGTTGTTTTTTTAACTCTCCGTCTTGCTTCCTTATCTTGGCAAGTAATTTATTTTTTCCATTGAAAGCAAGAGTAGTTCAAGATACTGTTAAAAAGGAGTAGATGGGAAATTCAAAGACAAAACCCCACATCTTCACTGACAGATGTGGCCTTCCTAATCCCATTAAGAAATCAAAACATTGAATGTGTAGATGGAGCAGGAGCAGACCAACAGCTCTTGATCCCAAACTATTTCTCCTACCATATACAATGTGCAGATGTCTAGACCCAGGAAGGGATGCTCTCCTCTTCCCAGTGCTGTTGGTCATTCTTACGCATTGTTTAGCTAGTGTGCAAAATGTACTGAGGTAGTCTGAATGTAAACCTCTGCTTAGGTTAATATTTTTAATCTATGAGAACATTCTTATACCCATCTCTGTGGTTCCTTCCATGCAGACTACTCCTTCCCAGAGATGCTGAGAAGCATCTTCCCTTCTCTGTAGCCAAATCTTCTAAGAAGCTTTGGTCCTACCAGGTTTTCTATCAGAAATAGCTGACTACCAGCCAACAGAAGATAATTTCTATTCTCTAATCAACAGCATCTTCTGCTGCTTCATTGGTTGCCTTGCTCAGACTTCCCAACATGGTTTGCCCATAGACATGGGACACGATGTGCATGGACACAATGGTGATACAGTGCAGTTAGGATTGGTTTGCTGAGCACTGTTTCCAGTTAGACAAATTCTCTGTAAATTGTCATACAAAAAATTTACTGAAGTTTCCATATCATGACACACCATACCTGTTGATTAGTTTTCACCAAATCTTTGGTCAGATAGAATGATATCTTTACAAAGATGACTGCTTGTTGACTGTGTGACGACAATTATTTTCAAGTTTAATATTCATGTTAAGTGTCCCTAAAATGCAGTGGCTAGAGCATACATGTGAATGGAGGAAATGGAAGAAATGCAGCCACGGTGAATTTACTTCTTATCTGAGTGAAAATTTATACAAGGGGTTTTGTTTTCAGCTCACCAAAGCACAACCAGCCCTCATGATTCAGTTCATCAACCAGCTCTTACTGGCTTGAGGTTAACGGTTTATTAACCTCCTGACTGCGAGTCCTGGTCACTAAAGAATGTATAGATGCTGTCACATCGCACAGGGTCTTATTTAAAAGTTTGCCAAAGAAATTTAATAATGTACTATTCATTGACCCATTTTGTATTTGCTACAGTTTTCACTTGGGAATGTGAAATCTCTGGAGTGGTAGTTCTGTTTTGTGAACGGCCTGTTCTGGCAATCAGGTAATCAGAAATGTCATTGCCAGTGGCTATTCACCACATTTTCTAACTTTTGATTAAATATATATCTCATTATTTTTACTCAATATTAGTTATTATTTCCATGACTTTGAAAGAAGAATTGCAAGTGCTTTGGTAAAGGGATAGAAAGTCTGTAACTTGAGGAAAGGAATTCTTGCAGAGCCCTGTTTTGTAGCTTTCTCTTGCTGTGGCTACTGAATCTCAATAATTATTGTCTTTTCAACAGCAAGGTCAATGACCAGTGCAGGAAATACAGGTAGATAATTTAGGTCCAACTCAAGCCAGCCTGTTCCTCTAGTGGCCAGATGGAAAACAAAGTGCAGTAAATTAATCCAGCTCCTGGTCCTCAGGATCAGATAGTCCATTCCTTCAGCATCTCCCTTGATGGTCCACGCACCTGAAATGTAGAAGACAAGCTCTGGATTTGGCATCTTCTCGGACCAGACAGCACAGCTGACCAGCAACAGCTTGGGCACATGCTGCAGCCCTCAAAAGACGACTGATTTGAGCAATCCCTCTGCTCCCAGCATTTGAACAAGAAAATCCTTCCAGATTTCCTGCCACAGTTCCTCTTTGCTACTCAGAAAAGGGGTCCGGGTTAAGTGTAACACCTCAGCCTGTATACAAACATCCTGGCCTGTAAAATTAATCAAATTTAACACTTGTGGAAATTCTGTACTCTTCATGGACAAATGCTCTCAGTTCTCATGGACGAAGCTGGAATCTGTAGTGTGTCTCCTGAAAAAAATTTGCTCGCTGCAGTCAGGCTCCTATGCTACTTTCCTCAAGGTGCTGTAAAGTCAGTTGAAGGTCTCTCATGCCAAAATCTCTGTATCTGCCACATAATCCCTTCTTTGCATCATGATACACCTTCATCACAAAGAGACATGGCAAAATTAGTAGTGGAGCAGAGGCACACCATTAACCATTTTATCTGTGGTCATAGACAAGAGTAAGGAAATTTGGGGGAAAGAAGAGAGGGCAGGTATTGTCTTTTAGAATTGTTTGTTAAAGCAATATTTTGATTCAAACTGAGATATGCACATTTAATAGGAAACTCTACCAGATGAAAAAAACTTTATTCCAAATCAGGAAAAAATGTCCTGAGCAATTTCCAAATTCCCCACGGAACAAGTGTTTCAGATGCGCATTGTTCTGGAAACATTTGGTCCATGTTTCATTAAGGAAATGGTGATGTCTTCCTCCTAAGGATTCCTGGTCTGTGTGCCCATTTCCAAGGGCTCTCCTGCTGTTCCCCAGGAGTTTGGGTCAGTTGAGGGAGCCCCATCCAATCCAGGTCAGTCACTGGCAGCTCGAGTTTGTTCTCCCAGAGCTTTTTGGACTGCTGATTCCTTGCCACAAGGATGACTAGATAACACACAAAGAATGCAATAGTTTCTGTGGCTCCCTGCTGTCTTGGGCACATCTTTTTGCCACTGCAAGAACTATGGCTCGCAGAGATTTTGCCATCTCAGTTTCATACCTTAGAGGCTAGAAAATATGTCTCAATTTTTTGAGGAAGTTAGCAACGCTCAGACGTCCTGCAGCTACAGCTCCTGAATGATGTAAGGTTTCCAGACAGTTGACCTGGTCTGGAAAGGATCACAGTAAGGTGAAAGTAGGGTGACCCAGAGGTCAGTGGCCATAGGGTGCCCTGAGGTCCCACAGAAGAAGTACAGGGACATGCCCTGAGGCTGCAGATAATGAAAGTCCACACACCACAGCAGTCTATACCTGCCATTCTTCTGACAAACTTCACTGAAAATTAGACATTTTCAGAGATAAAGTAGCATTTTCCCTATCTCACAATACAGCATAATTTTCTCTCATGTGATTTTTAGTAAGTCTTATTATTACATTATCTTGAGACCCACGATCATGCACAGATTAAATCATTCTTAACAGTTTTATAAAGCACAGAACAAACAAACATGACAGAACTTGATTCAAAGTATTTCCTCTGAAAGCCATTTTAGATAAAAAAATAAAGGCCTGTAAAAATAAAAGCTCGGATCTGGTTTCAGCGTATGTCTATAAATCCAGTACACCAAAGACAAAGGAGTTATTTAGATTTTTTTACCACTGATGATTAGTGTTACACAGTATTTCTATTCTCTCTCCAGATCCTTCCCAAATCAAAAGAGACAATTTAAGGCAGCTACTTTAATATTCTGAGGGCAAAAGTTTTTTATAAATCCACATTCACTTGAATGTTTACAACATTTTTTCTTTTTACAAGCATTCTGGTAAACAGAAGTGTTTGTGGAATGCAGCTAAGTGGCTTAATGAATAGCAATAAAGCCAGTCTTCATTTTTTATTCAAAGGAATGTTCTTATATTCTGTTAAAATATTCTTGAACATTGGTTACTGCGTTTAACAACTTCTGGGGATGACTGGATTAGAAATAGTTAGAACTTGTATATTTTTCAAGAGTATAAAAAAAACCTGCTTTTCAAACAGCTATGTGAAAGATCAAAAATGTCAACATTTCAGATGCTTATTGGCAAAATAGCACCAAAAACACTGGGTAAAATTTGAGGCTGCAGATCGGTTTATATCCAACTGCTGTAGTTACACCTCCTCTCGTATTAGCAAAAGAGAAAATCATGCCCTACCCCACGTGGCTGGTTTAAAGTCCCAAACTCCATATTGCCATATTGCAGTGCTGTCATGAGTGACCTCCATAGGACAAGGGAGCAGGCATATCACTGGATGGTGCACACTGGTGTAGAAGGACCTGGCACCTCTTGCTGGGGTAGCTGTGATCGGTGATGTTAAACGCGCTGTGTGTGTAAATGAACCACGTCAACAAAGGCAACCAGAGGAGCACTTGCATCTGCAGCGTCTCCTAATTAGCAGGCTCTTCTTGTACTGTAATGCCTGTCTGATGTTTGTGGCTGAGGAAGAGCTGTATGGGAAAAGGGCACCTCCACCACACGTGATACATTTTGCAGGGAACATTTGTGGTCTTCATATTCAGCCATAGGTCTGCCTGAAGGAGACCTGTCTAGTCTCTTCTGGGAGACCAGAGTGTCCACAGCCACCTGAGGGCAGCTGATGCTGTTGCTGTGCCTGCTTAGAAAGGTAAGGAAGAGAAAACAAACTCTTCAGTAGTGAGCTGAGGATATACCCTTCCCTGACATTGGCTCGGGACACCTATAAACACCTTGGACAGAAATACAAGAGAAGCTCTGCCATGAGCGTGGTCAGGTCTTATTGCAAGCAGTGATTGCTTTGCATGATCCTTCCCAAATAGCACAGCAAAGATTCTCCATGGACTGGGATAATTTGTGAATGGGAAAGGTCTTGTTTAGCCATCTCCGTGGGAATTACACCCTCCCTGCCCTCTTCCCACACACAGAGATATATGACCCACTGGTGTCGCAGCCTTCTGCCTGTTCCAGCCTGGTGTCATTCATGTTTTGGACTGAGGCTCCTGGGAGCTACACTGAGCTCTGAAGTGGCCCCAAAGATGCTGTGGAGATCAATGTACAGATCTGGCGGTAAACAGCCATTCCTGGATCCCCAAGGGAGTTGTATCTCCTACTTGCTGGAGCGTGCACAGCCTTTAAGCTGGGGTCACTGAGCTCCCTGAGAAAGAATTATTTTATAGAAGAAATAATTTTAAATGAGAAGTATGAAATAGTCACACACAAATACAATGTTGACTTCTAAGAATGAGTGTTCACACCAGAAACCAGGCTCTGTGGGACTTTCATCCATCCGGAAAAAAAGAAATAGCTTTTGTATAAAATTAAAATGAATGAAACCAACTTGACTCTTAAACACCAAGCAGTCACAATAAGCTGCTTGTACATAGCCTGATGTATTTACTAAAAGCACATTCAAGAGAAACAGGAGCTACTCAGAAGCAATTTACAAACAGGAAAACAGAGGAAATTGGCTGGGTAATTTATTCTCCAGGAAGTATTTGCATGGTTGTATAAGCAAGGCACCCAGCAGAAAGACACTGTCGTGTCGTACCTGTTAGTGACTTAAATATCAATGTCTTTCAGCATATTCGTTGTGTTAGTGCCAAGTGCTTGCTAATGCAACTTAAAAATTTCAGTTTGAAGTGCCAAGTGAAGATTTAATTTTAGGATTTGTTTTTCCTCATGAAAGAACACTGAAAACCTATTAAAATCCAAACAATTACTATTTTGCTTCCTGGTGACTGAATTTTCATACACATGCACAAACACCTATGTAGAGCTGAGCCATTTATAGTAGTAGCATGTGGAATGTTGAGACACTGAGACCAGATATAAAGTTTTCATCTTTGTGTAGGTGTCTAAACCTTATCCTTCTTTATATTCCTGTTTCTCCCTGTCATTCACTGCTCCCCCCACTGAGAACCTGCTATGCCCAGGGCTGTTTTGTTCCTTGCTCTCTTCTGCCAAGCTCTTCTTCTTAACACTGTCCTTGGCCATTTAAATGGGAATTAGTCAGAAGGAAACACCTCTCTTTCCCATACAGCAGCAACCTGCACTGAACTGTGCCTGCAACACTTTACTTGAAGATGTGAAGTAGGAGCTAAAGCAGAACTGAAAAGTTGTGTGGCAAAGCTAGATCATCCTCTGGCTGTCCCACCTTTCAGGTGTACTCTTTTTCTGCATCTTTATCACTCATAACAGGAATAGAGACAACTGTGATCTGGGTAGTCATGTCCCTGTTTAGAGCCAGGTCTCCGGGTTTCTCTCTCTCTCTCGGGCACAAAGGAGTTGAACTGCAATAATGTCTAGTGAGCAGAAACCCCAGCCGGATTTGATCCTTTGACTTTATGCTTTTAATAGCAATGTATTTATCAGTAACCAATGACACTGTCCCAGCAGCCTGAGAAGCAGAGACTTGCTCCAGCTGAAGGAGCAGAGGCAAAGGAGGGAACAGAAATTGGCTCACCCAGTGAGACACTTTCTGCTCCAACTACTCAACCACACTCTCATTACATGTTAGCCTTGAAACATGATTTAGAAGTAATTGTTCAGCACTGCAGAAGAATGGCTGTGTACCCCACCATTAATGATTAGCTTCATTTTGCATGGATTAGTTGACTTCCTGCAATTACTTCCGCTCTTCCCCACCAGGCGACCGTGGCATTCTGCTTTCCAAAGGCAGCAAGTCGGCAGCTTGCTGACCCCAAATGCCTGTGAGTTACAAGGTGCTCATTCCATTTTCTGCACCGGTCGCTAGGCTGAGGCATCCAAATTCCAGCAGATGCAGGATGGTTTATGGTTTGCTGTCTGCACCAGATGCTTACCGGAGACAAAGCGAAGGGAGAGTGTGGCAGAGAGGAATGCATTTACCTTGCCAAGCTGACAGTCACCCATAAAGGAGTCTGTGTGGTTGTGGTCAGAAAAGTGACCCCGTTAAGAAAAACAACTTGGTGTTTTGTATTTCTTCCCCTTCCATACTCTCCACCTCCGGAGTACTCCATCTGACCAGGCAAAATGCTTTGCTAAATGCCAATTCATCCCTGCATCTGGAAAATTAAATAAAGCACTCGTTTCTTTGCACTTCATTGGTAACAGCAAAGCATCTGCAGCTGGAGTTCTCCTGGTGCTTTTGTTAGTACGTGAGGCAGTGCCGAATACAGTGTGCTGTGCTGCAGCCATCCTGCCTCTGCTGGCTTGACTCCTGTTAGTGCTTTTTTTTTCCATTGAAGCAGAGTGCTGTGACTCAGAAGGCAGGCAGGAAAAATGTGAAAGCAACAAGGTACTGTGTCCATAGCCATGGCTGTACTTTGCTTTTCTGCTCAGCGTGCTGCCACTTCGCAACATAATCTGCGACCGTCAGGACTGACTATTGTAGAGCAAGCATTTTGCGCTTGCACAGCTGAAACTGCAGTCTGACATTGCAAAATAAGGAACATGAGCACTCTGGAATAAAGGTCTAGACTTAGCAGGGCCCACTGGTCCCACCTCTGGCATGGTCATCAGTGCCTGTTCACACCTCAGAGCCCTAGGCAAGGGACAGAAATACCCAAGGAGCACAGACGGGCTTGCTGCTTCCACAGAAAAACCTACGTCAGAAGAATATACCCAAAGCCAATGCCTGGAAAGATGGTGCTGGACGAGAAAAGTCAAGATGCCTGTGGGAATACTGGGGACCTGCCGAAGGGAGGCTACCAGGGGATGACCTGTTCATGGAAGAAAATCAAGAAGGTGAACAACCGCGCAGGGAGGAGCCATGACAGAAAGCTGTGATCCTCTCTAGGGTGGGGAACTGGGCTTTTGACTCTGGACCTGGTCCCAAGGAGAGGAGGGCGAGAGATTGTTCACGTGTCTGTTTCTTCAGGGCAGGAGTTTTCTGTGACATTTTCCTACAGCATATTAACTTCTGTTTGAAATTACACACTGAGCATGGGATTGCAGTTGCTCTTGATTATGCACCTCATCAGATGCAGCAGGTCTTCGGTAACATAGCCTTCTGTTTCCAGCTCCCGCCATTTATGGAGTAAGGTGAAGGCATCCCATACTCCACGTGCCGAAGAATACAGCCATCATAGACGTGCTGGGCAAGGGACTTCAGAAGCAGAGCAGTGCTACCCTTTATGGTCTTTGCACTCCTAAGATGGTCTCCTGGAGACAGCCTCCAAAGAGAGTATATATTTGCAGTGAATTTGCTTGTGCTAGCATGGCTTGCTTGATGCTCTCCACTGCTGTTGATGTTACCAGTTCTGCGTCCTTTTCTGCACTGTCTGTACTGAAGTGAGCTGTCTGTCCTGGCAAGAACCGCGGGAGTCCACAGGGGCTGCAAATCCCAGAGAACAGGAACAAAAGCCACCCTGAAACACATCCTGCCTCCTCCAGGCTCTTCAGGCCACCTCCAGAAAGGCCTCAGTAGGTGCTTGCCTACCTCTGACATCCCAGACACCTAGAGGGGGCTGATCCAGATGCACCAGTTTTCCATTATTTACTGGCCTTCACTGACTGCTGCTGTGAATGCACAGATACTTTTGCAAGTTGAACACAGTCGAATGAGATGGTAAAGCTGAATTTTTTGATGGCTCTGTCTGCCAGGCTGAAAGGAAAAATGCTCAAAAAGATATGTGCAAAAGGAAGAGGACTGCACATTTTCTTCTTTAGGGCATATCTACAAGTGTAACCTCACAGAACCCCAACACTGCACTGACCAAACCTTGCACAGACACAAAGCACACCAAAGCATGAGGCTGTGAAGAAAATGCAATTTTGGCTCTCCAAAGCAGTATAGCCATATATAAGCACTGAACCTGAAATAACAGACTCTGTCCTTCAGCTTTGGCACAGTGCTGAGGTCCCAGCAATTTGGAGTATTGTGGTCTATCCCCTGGCAAAAAGACGAGTGCTGAGACCCAGATTCAAGAGCTTCACTTGATGACTTAACTGATTTTGGAGCTGAGCTCCTGGGGGCTGCCTCTGCCGCCAGTGTGAACAGGCGGCTGCACAAGGACATTCAGTCCTGAGGTGCGCAGGACCTCCCGCTGCTCTGCTCTTGGCGGATACAGCCCAAGGACCTTGGCTTCTAACCCAGATCCACCAGCAAAACAGACAGTAGTGAAAGTGCAGGTGACTTTTAGGAGTGACTAGAGCTCACAAGTGAAAATGATTGCTGTGAAGTGGGGTGCTCAAAAACTTTCTTAATGCAGGTCCTGTTGTCATATCTCTAAGAGTAAGTCACCTTCTGCTGGCACTGGGGAAAAATCTTTCTGCCATTAAAATAAGTGCCTACAGAAAAAAAGGGCTATTAATGAAAACTCCATGACAATAGTGAAAACTCCAGTATAAGCAATCATGAAAACTTACTGAGTTAGCAAAAAGTGCACTCTACTGGAGGCTGTACTGTTGTTGATTCTGGAGACCCATCACTTGTGCTTGCCACTGGTACCTCCTGTCCTGGCCCCTTTGGCACAGACACAGGTCAGTGAGGCTGAGGGGAGCCTTTTCCCTGCCCCAGCCTTGTGCTAGCATCACCTGGCCCTGACCCCAGGATTTGCCAATGTTCAGCCAGCCAGCGACACCCCAAAGTACCCCAAAGAGAAGAGCATGCTGCTCCTCTGCTTCCTGCCTGCTCTCCATCAGCAAATAGTCTCAAGATTTATGGGCTGACAATGGAAAAAAAAGTTGCTGTAAATAACTCTGAAGCTCAACATATCTTTGAGTGTGCAGTATTTCCTACATATGTTACTCAATTTTATATGCATGTATAACTGTACTATTACATTTGCATTTTGGTATGTGCATGGAGGAAATGGATTTCAAAGGCTCATCTAAGAATATACACCAAATATGAACATCTAAAAAAAATCTTCATGCAGAAATACTTACATACTTATATTAGCAGGAAAGAGGCTCGCTACAATACAATTTATCTGACTTAATTTGAAAATTCAAAATATTGAGCATGCTGAGAGAATAGAAGTCAATTTATAGAATTAAAATGTAAGAAAAGCACACACTGCTTGAAGACATTGGATGAATTTGAGAAAATGAAATCCTATTAGCAGAAATATTATGTTCACTAGAGATAATAATTATGAAATTACTGAGCTCTCATTATTACAATTATTTTTAAAATATGTAATACACATAGCAAATAGAAATCCAGCTTTAATTCAGTTATACTGAATGTATGATTCAGAAAAGATACCAGATCATTACATATGTTACTATAGCTAGTCCTAAAATGTATGGTAATTATAGAACTATAGGTATATAGAACTTAATCCATCCTCAACACTGCACAGCTTCACAGCACTGTTTTTCATTTGAGGCCATTCATCTGGTTGTAATGCAGTTCAAAATCTGAGTCTTTTTCATTATGAACCACTGCCTATTTCTGACAATCCCATAAACATCAAATCCTACTTAAAGCAGCCCTTCAACTTACTGGCTCCCCTGTGTACCTTCACAGCCATACTTGTGAAAAATTGCACAGAGAAAAAGCTACACTCAATGTAATGCATTTCAAATATCTACTTCCATCCTTCTTTCTTATTTTTAGTTTGCTATGGTATCAGAACAGGGGGATGTGATAGGTATAAAGGAGCTTTGGGTTAAAAACCACGGTTACTGTCTGTTTAAGAACACAACCCGTTTGTAGCGCAGTTAGTCTCATCTAAGACACTGAAGTCCATAAATTGAAAGAAATATGCAAATGTCACATAGACACATGCATATATGAAATAATACCCATGCCTTTCTTAATTCCCTGGTTTCTGTGACTTCATACATGCCAATGGCGATCAAGGCTGCATTACACTATCATTGAGGAAATGATGCAGGTCTCTGCAGCCAGCTGCATCTCTGTGGGCAGAATTGCCAAGACCCTGTTGTGCTGGGGCAACAGCTGGCAGCAACGTTACACCTGATCTCACCCCTGAGATTGCCATGACTGCTCACGGGCAGCGGGGCTGGGTACCAGTGCTCCGCAGCCAGGACCTCCCCGCAAGCCAGGCAGCTCCGTACCTCGCAGCACTGTCACCGAAGGGCTCACAGAGAAAGGGTCCCTCTTGACGAGCCTGGAGAGTGCAGGTGACAGAGGTGTGTGATGGATTAGCCCCGACTGTAGCAATCAGACCACCTTCTCTGCACATGCCCCGCTCTGTGCCATATACATTGCCTCAGCCCTGACTTCAGCATAAGTAATGTGAGCATGCTAATGTACTCCAGAGTCTGGAGGAAAAGAGCTATGCAGGACACAGGTATCAAACACCTACCTTCCTCTTTGTACAAGGGTAAAGAACAGAGCGGAGTGACAGCTCTTAGAAAAGCGTGTGTCCTTGCTGGATTCGTTACCAGGACAGGTGTCAGATATCACAGTGCAAGAGACCCTAGGAGAGGAATATTTAGCAGAGAGCAACATGAAGGACCAGCCATTCGCTTCAGGACTTACTGGGCAAAATGTAGTCTGAAAAAGTGAAGCACGAGGGGAGCTTGCTGAGAGTCTCTAGATGCATAAAAAGTTGATTTGAAGAGTAAAGGAATTAATTGGGAGTGGAAAGGAAGCAATGTGACTGAGTTACGACAGAAGTGACTTAGGAAAATGTGCTTTGCAGTAAGCCAGTTGTGAAATCTCCATCTCTGACCCTCCTTACATAGGGTCTAGAGAAGCACTTACTCAAAATAATATAGATAAAGGTGGTTCTGCTTTGGGAAGAAATCAAATGCATTACCGCCCAGGTCCTTCCCAGGCCTATGCTCTTCTGCCCATTTAATATTTTAATTTCTTGGGAGTTTTGCTCTAACTCTTACTTGCTAAGTAAGGCTGAATATTGTGCAGCTGAATGCTGGGAGAAGGGGGCTGTTGTAAGTAGTCAGGGCTGGCGAGGTCCTTGGAGCTCCATTGCTAGTGTGGAAGTGAGTCTTAATGGCTGTTTATTAAAAAAAATTGGTGACAAAATGCTCTTAGTTATCTTTTTCATAACTAAGAAGCTTGCTTTTGTTTTATACTCCAGAGCCTGATATTTGAGCTAAAAAATATATTTCCGAAGCATGGAGCTATCACTTTCTTCTCTTCTTATTAACTGGGCATCATTGAGAAAGAAGAGTGTTCTCCATTCATCCACTTCTGCAGCTGTTAACAAGCATCAAAAATAATTAAGCTATTTTGCCCAGCAGCAAATCATTAAATATTCTTTGAAAAACATGCTTAATTGAAAGGAAAATCTACTCCCTCCCCCTCCCCCCCCTCCCATCTATTATGCCAAAGCCTCATTTTGTCTGCTTCATGCTGTAACATCCTTGCACCTCTGCAGGTATGTTTTGCTGGCTGGCTGTCACAGCTTTGGAAGGCTTGGGTCTTCCAAGCAGCATCATAAGGAAAAAAAATGGGTTCAGTAGAAAATATGTAGAAAATATGCTTTTAATTCTGGTATGCCTGGAAAACTAAGAGCATAACATAAGTGGATTAGGTGACTCAAGCTGTTTGCAGGGATGTTCTATCCTGAGGGTTATAGATGAATTCCTGAAAAAAATCTGCAATATATCAGGCTCTTGCTTGACAACAGCATGGCTGAGGATTGGGAAGAGTCTCTCATCTTCACTCTCTGACAGCTCATTCCCCCCCCCTCTTCTCTGTACGTGCTCTGCTATTCCGCTTCTGCTAATAGTGGTCAGAAATGAAGTGAGCCTTGTAAAATATATATTGCAGTTGCCACTCAAAATAGACATCAGGAAAATGAAATAAACAGCATGATAATAATTGTTTTCATCTAGTCAAGAGAGAAGCTCTATATACCTTAATAGCAATCACTAACCAGGAATGGTCACAGGGGCGGGTTTAGGCTTTCAAGTCACTCTCTTTTCCTTGTTATTTATTAGGATGGAGCGAGCAACAGGCATGAATGACACAGAACGATGAGCACAAAGCCAACCTTATGCTCGAGGAGCCTCAAGCAAAAACAAAATCTTATCTCCAACCGCAGAAGGAAGAAATCCCGCTGCAGCAATAAATCCAAAGGAACAGGACCAGGCTCTTAGTTACATCCTTTGATTCAGCCATAGGATGGGAGCAAGTAGCCTGTGCAGAGGCAGAAGACCAAAAGATGAATCAGTGGGGCTTTTTTGGTTTTGTCTAATATAGGCACAGCCTCTTCTTCTTCAACTACCCTCCTGCCCAGGTGATCCGAGTTCTGTCCTGAAGGGTCTTTGAAGTCTTGTCTGCTTGCAGTGCATTGCTGAAACCATTGCTCCCTTGCTCACAGCATTATCATTATGATTTGCTATTTGTGCTCCTCCTATGGACCCTGCAATTAGAGTTGACTGTCCCAAGTTTCCCTAAAACAGTGATGTTTTGTGTTGTTGTTTCTAAAATAATAGTTTCCAGAGGCCATTCCCCACCACACAATAAGCATTTGAAAGCAGCATTGTGTTTGGAGGCAACCTAATTCCCCTGCAGCTCTTTCCAAGCCCCGGCACTGCTGTGTTACTGAGGATGCTTTCTCCCTCCTACCAGTCTTGAAATGCCAAATATATCCTGACTACAGATGTTCCAGATGATGTAATGACATCAGATTGTAATTCAGATGATGATTTTACTGCCAAGTAAAAGCTTAGCAGTGACTACAAACCTAGCAATGTTCTCCAGTGAGAAAACAATATTTACAGCAGGATTTCAGCCACAGCAGCTCCATGGTGCATTCAAGCATCTGTTTACAAGAAGTCCAAAGAGGCTGAATTGGCTACTGCAAGAAGTGACCAATATACCACCTTATTATGACATACCTCCATACATACTACCACCAAATATTACCTCCACTTAAATATTAGGATAAGTTTTACAAACATAAACACAGAAATAGCTGCTTATGTAACTTTGAAGCTATGGCACAAACTTCCATGGCAGAAAGAAACACCGAGGGGAAATCCATTGTTGGGTGGCCGTCTTTGACGTAGTCAGGGTTGTGCTCTGCATTGTGTTGAGCAACCGAGACCAAAGCTGAGATGGAAGATTTAGCACCGTCCTAACTTTTAACTTCCTGACACATGCTGATATGTATCACAGCCTTCATGTTTTTTAAACAGAGCAATTCCTGTATGTTTAATATGGAAGCTGCTATTTGCTGTGGAATTTCCAAAATTTATATGTGTGCAGGATATTTAAAAATATTTCCAAATCAGCCTATCAAGGCAGGTTTTTCTCCTGTCAAGCGGGTTTATGTAATAAAAACAAAGATCTCAACAAATGCCTCCCTTGTAACTTTGCCTGTATACAGAGCGTGAGGTTTGTATAAAGCAGGTGTCAGTTATATGAGTATTTCCCTGCCCTGCTAAACATCTACTCCACTCTCTAAATTACTAGCTCCATATGCAAACATAGCAGGTTTGCAGAAAAATATGCTGCAACTGACAACATTCAGATTTAATCTACCAAAAAATAAGGTTGCAATACTACAGGGTAAAATATCCCTTTAATATTATCCACTTCAGGTCTACGAAACATATTGTAACCACCTTCTCCGGCAGGATAGGTGGACCTTACTAGGAGGAAGGGCTGCCTTATGGCAGGATGGGTTTTATGGTGATTTTATTATGTTTTTTTCATGGGGCACATGCGAGGCAGAAGCCACAAGCAAGAAAACATTTAGAGCTCCCCACAGTACAGTGCAACACTGCGTACAGCCATGGTTTGATAGACAGGGGGTTTGGCAGCAGAAGGGGATGGAGAAGCCGCTGAGTCTTGTCCCCAGCATTACTCCCAGGCAGAACCAATCCTACAGCGCCCAACTCTACCACTGCCTGACACAAGCCAAGAGGCAAAGTACACACCTTTGAATGCAGGTGAACTCCCTGCTTTGAGATGACCCCATAGCGATCCCTGGATCAGGGGCTGCGAGAAGATGGCACACCGCAGCAGCACGCAGAAGTGCATCACAGGCCATGTAAGGCTGCTGGCAGCATGACCGGCCCCAGCACTTGCCTTGACCCAGCACAGAGCCAGCACCACCCAGTGACACCCCTTTCCTGCATGGATGGTGAAGGCAATGTTGGGTCTCTTTCCCAGTCACAGAAGGAGGCATCGGGTGCCCTCATTCCTCCCTGCTGCTCCCAAGCTTCAGGCCCTCTCCTCCCATACCTCAGGGGTCCATCAGGCGCTTTTGGGATGTTCCTAGATCTTTGACATTTTGCTGCCATTCTGTGCTCCCCTTAGTGCTTCCTAACGCAATAATCAGTGAAGTTCCCAATTACTTCCTGCTGGCATTTTAGCCATTTTTGTCTTCTACAGCTGCTTTCCCTAGCAGATGTTCTCCAACTGCAGTCTGAGATAATCCCCTCCTTGCCGTGGGGGTATATAAAGCCCATGGCCACCTCTGTGCAGCCCCTGCTCTGGAGGTCTCTTCTCCCACAGCCACCTGTGTACTCACCCTGCTTTCCTCCAGAGACGCAGCCGAGAGCCCATTGCCCCACCACAATGGTACGAAGGGTCTTGACACAAAAGAGAAGCAGGCTCACCTTTTCCTAACTACAACCAGCTTGTCTGCATGCATAGGGGAACAAAAAAAAAAACCAAACCGTAACAATATTATTTAATAACTCAATAACTATTCAGGATGGACAAAAACACAAGGCACAGCAAGGAAAAGATTATGAGCATGGGCAGCTTTAGAGAAATACGCTCACATGAAATTTTCTTCCTTACTGCAGGAAGTTAGAAAAAAAACATGCTCTCTGAAGAAACTGTAGCGGTTCCCTTCAGGAAGCTCTATTTCAGGATAACATAAACTATGTGCTGGTTGGATTAATATTTAACATGGCTGAAAAATAGTATTGCCCTACTACAAGTTCCTCCCAAAAATGGGCACAAGCCAAATTCCATTCTAAAGTAATACCTATAGAAATATAAGCACCTCATAGGAGGAAGATACTATCATAAGTCAAAGAAATGTTTAAATATTATGTTTATAATTAAGAAAATAAAATTAAGAAGTTAATGACAGAAGAAAAAATACAGATATCTGCATCTTGATATTCTGTTGAATCACCTTTATTTATGTGATTGATAAATAATCTGTTGATTCAGAATTGTAAAAAATAGGGATTCTTTTCCAGATCCGGAATTTACTTGGGAAAAGACGTGTAATAATTCATGCCAAATTACACAGACACACATGTGTATTTTAAAAGCACTTTATTAGGATAGAATCAAGCTCTTTCTTCTCCAGTGTTTTGAATCTTTCTAGGAGGAACGGAGTATTTTTCAACTTTCTTTATCAAACATATCTGTTTTTTTCTAGATACCATAAGTCCTCTCTTATTACCTGTGACAGCAAAATACCAGCCCTTTGGAGCTTGGTTCAAAGAGGTCTTACACCTTCCTTTTCTATTAGTTCTGAATGTTTTCTGTGGCTAAGATTCATGACGGTACAGATGGTCTATTCATCATGTTAGGTTCAATTACCTCTCCAAATATAAGGGGGGAAGCATGTTTCCATTGAAGTCAGTGTTAAAATTCCTATTACTGCAATGGGGCTACAATTTTACTCACAGGGTTTAAATGGCACACTGACCTTTGGGAGGGCCTCTGGATGGGAGTGAAATTCATAGAGTGTGTGTATTGCTACGTTTGATAGCAATGTTTCTAGAATATACTGTTTCTGTAGCATATATTATTGCAAAAAGTACTCATGCCATTTGCTAAAGTAC
Organism: Pandion haliaetus; assembly: GCA_013401275.1. Taxonomy (NCBI): domain Eukaryota; kingdom Metazoa; phylum Chordata; class Aves; order Accipitriformes; family Pandionidae; genus Pandion; species Pandion haliaetus. The sequence continues at coordinate 71,415 of VYZV01044418.1, forward strand.
TTTTTCAAAGCTGAATTTGTTCAATATTTTTTATAATTAATGGCATTATGGAGACTCTTGATTTAATTATTCAACAGTGTATTCTCTCTTTTGATGGATGTCATTGGTCATTAACTTTCTTGCTTCTTTTTCAATTAGCCTAGATGATAGATTTTTGCCCTTACTGGTTAACCCTTTACATGCACCCAGCAGAGAGGGTGCAGCCCTAATCTGACACATGGTATGAGACAAGAATATACATGTTGCACTCTGTCAGCAGTGCTAATGCTCACACACAATTTACAATGACGTATTGACCTAGAAATTTCTTTGTCAGCTTCTTAGTTTTCCTTCTCTAAAAATGAGTTTAAAATCAGATCTAAAATTCTAATATTTTGTCTCTGTGTCATTCTATCCTGAATTCAAACCACATAACAAAATGCAAATTCTCTTATTTATTAAATATACTTTGTGCAGCACTTCAAAACACTGTAGTACACTCCAGTCCTGTCTTAGTATGTTTTCAAGATTTCAAAGCAAACCCTTCTCAAAGCAGAAATACTGAAAGATCACTCTATATGTTTTGTTAAAGAAAATTACTCTTTCAAACACTCTGGTGTTTCTCCTGTGTAAAGACTCAACAACTAGGGTCCTGCATGGTTAGTAAGTGCACAAAGCATGTCCTGATTTTTAAATTGCACTTATAAACCAAAACTATTAATAACAGGTCAAGGCCTTTACAGGATAGAGCAATTTACTGCTTATATGCTTATATAATAAGAATACGTGTGGCAAAAAGGTATGGCAAGCTTTGGGTAACAAAATTGTATGCAGATGGCAAAGAGGTAAGTGAGTATACAACTCATGACAATGAAAACTGTATCAGGAAAATTAATTTCAAAGGCAAAGTGCAGGAAAGAAGTATAAAGGACTATGTAAAAAGGCTACAAAAATGTTGGCCTGAAGTTTTTTCCCAAGAATAGTGAAAGTTCCCTGAACACCATCTTACCTGAGAGATGTTTCCTTACACTTACTGCCAAGAAAACACCTGTGAGAGCCACAGAAGAAATCTTATTACTGCACTTTTCACTGACTCCTCCCACTCTGAATCTGCTTTTTTGGTGTCTAGCATCCCAAGCGTGCATCTCAGGGGGACACATTTAGTGTCCCATGCTGAGGGCTCGGCTGACACGTGCAGGTGCTGTGGTGGCTGGGTGGGCGCTGCGGCACTGGCACGTGGGGGCTGCCTCTCTGCAGGCAGCCTCGGGGCCATCATGCAGACCCATGGTAAGGAAGGGGGAACACGTGGTACCCACTCTGATCAGGCCAGCTCAGATCTCTTCACAAAGATATCTTGTCTTTCCCAGCAGTCATGTTGTGCTGTTCCATCACCTTATCCTGAGATGCTGATGGAGCAATGGTTGGTATTTACTGATGTAGTCAGTCATGTCTAAAAACTGAAAGATAGTCTCTAAATCCTCATTTTCTTTAGAGAAAACCTTTCCCTTGTTCATCTTCCCTTCAAGGAGCTCCTCCTCGAGCAGCCCAACATGGCTCTCATGGCATCCCCCAGGAGATAAACCACGCAGCACAGCTCAAGAAAAGATTGACACAAACTACTGAAAGCAAATTCAGCCTCCCTTTTCCAATCAGATAAGGTACCTATTTGTAGTGTCAGCTGGGCCAGACCTCAAACATCACATAACGGAGAAAATAACACTGTAATCTTGGAGGGCAAATGTCCGGAATCTGGCTGCCCTTTGTCTGTCCTTGTGCCGTCCTTCATCTTAGAAGAGGTAACATGAGACCTGCGTATTGAAAGTAAAGCTGTGGCACAGTGAGTTCCAGGTGGTGTATAAAGCTTGGGAGCTTTGAACTGTGCCCTTCCTAATTCCCATGTAGGAGACAAGAAGCATGACCTGGATGTCCCAAAGCTTCACAGAGCCTCCACCTGGCATGACCTCTGGGAGCATACAAAACTGACTGGCATTTAGAGAAACCCAGAGGTTTCTCTAAAATGTGTGAAACCTCAACATCAACTTAAGGAATATGCAGGTATTAAGATGATTTAAGGGAAAGATGTTTTCTCCCTCCCATCAGATATTCTGGACTCGCAGCTGAGGCTCTTGCCTGCAGAATTCCAAATCAGGGCAGTCAATCCCTGTTCAGTGATTTATACCACTAAGGCAGCATATGTGTGATTAATAAAAACACCTTATTTACCTTTCATTAGAGCTAGAGCTGCTGTAAAGCACCTCTTTTACCAGACACAGCAATCATCCTAGATTTCTGATCTCTCTTCTCCAGTTTATGGGAAAATGTGGATTTTCTATTTTAGAGAACTAAATCCTGGAGAAAAATCTGTATGGTTGCTGTAAGTGTGGAGAGAAAACAAACACTTAGCTTTCTTCCAAACTTTAACCCAGCTCTCCCCTTTGGAGTCCTCACTTCTTGTTCCATCTGGAAGCAATGTGAGGGCTAATTACTTAGGAGGTCATAAGGATCTTCTTTCTCGTAGGGCACAACTTCTGGTACCACTCAGAAAGGAAATGTAATCACTCTCTTTAGGAAGTCTAATTAAACATACTTCATAACGACTACAGCATGAGAAGAAGCATCATAAGAACATATGAAATAGGAAAAAAAAAAAAAAGACAGGTTCATTTAAGACAGCTTGATGCTAGAGTATGAAACTACTTGTTTAATAGTCTTGCTAGTATCTACTCCTTTCTTTTCTGTCTTAAAAACATTTACCGTTCATTTTCTAAGGTCACTGCCTTTTAACAGTCCAAATTTTTCCTGTTTGCTTTTCTTCTGTTTACAAGAAGTTCCAATAAGAATAAGTGTATTTATATAGTCATATGATGCATCCAAAAAAATTGTGTTCCTTCGGTTCACTGCTCACTCTGTGAAAAAACTTGCCTCCCCTTCTGCCTGGAACTGGCCAGGCTGTAACTGAAACTCACCAGAACCTTTATTTATTTTATGTGTTTGTTGTTGATGAAGCTAAGTAAACATTATATCCCCATTGGTAAACTTTATATCCCCACTGACGAGCAAAACTTGAAAGGGTAGAATGTCTAGTTTGGATAAACACTCAAGTGTTTAGCACTTGTCCGATATTAAACTCCCCAAAAACAAAAAAATGAAGAGAAGCATCTAAAGGGTGATACCTTCTGTCCTTCCCCTGCTAGTCATGGGCTTCACCAGCGACACTGCCATAGCGCACATGCTCCTCTCCCTCTGGCCTTTTTACCTCTGCTAAGGGGAGGGCTTTGCAGGGTTGCGGGGGATCCGTTTAGGACTCAGGGCTGGACTTAGACATGCTTGTCAGCAGCTCCAAGACAACACAGCCTTACGTACCCCCTGCTGCCTTGCCTTGCCTTGCCTTGCCTTGCCAAGGTTTGCAAGGAAGGAGCAGGAAGCTTGTCAGAGGACAGGTCTAGGGACCTTTCATGCTGCTAATGGGTAGACTGCAGAGGAGAAACTCCTGGAAGATCCTATTTGTCCTGATTCCACATTTTTTCTCTTAAATCATTCTCTCTTTGTCTTACAGCTCTCCAGGTAAAAGTCTATTTACTCTTCTGGTTCTGCACCATGGGACCCTGACACATGTGCTGAAGCTCAGCTTCACCAAAAAAGGCATGTGTGATGCCCTTTCTCCTGCCTCCATGCAGGGAGTCAGCTGTGGGAATGGGTCTTGCTCAGAAAATACCTGAGAAAGAAGATGTGCTTTGAGGTATATCAACTCTGGCTGTGCAGACCTTAGGACAGGTAGAGGGGAGGAGATGGAAACAACTGGCTTGCTGTAGAGGACCAAACAACATCAGTCACTTCTTTGGATAGCAGCTTCCATTAAAATAGTCGAGAAACTGCAGCCACCTTTTGATTAGACTCTGTGTGTAGTGTAGGAGTTGCATCTACATCTGAAATCATGCATATGACCCCTTCTGTGTTGCATATTCAAAGAAAAAAATATCTGATCACTTGCTACTTCTCTTCCACAACAGCTGTTTTTATAGATGCTGTTTCTTTTTATAGCTGAATCATTCTTTTTCAAACTTGGCTTCCTTGCGCACATGAAATGTTTTTGATCAGATTATATTTACGGTGAAGGCAAATGCTAATTTAATATCTGTCACAAGATCTTGCAAGATTTCCCATGAGGTCTCATGATGGTGTATCAGCATGTAATTAAATAAGAGGGCCAAGTCAGTCTCTGGTGTAAGTCCTGGGAAGGCAGTGATATTACATCAAACAAGCGTTTTATCCTACTGCAGTCAACTCTAGCTTGCTGACATCTTGTTATTTTAAATTTCTTTGGCTTGCTTTTTTTTTCATTTTCCCACCAGTTCTCATTCATTTGTACTTCAATTCCACTTTTCATTTTTCTTTTTCCCATTTTCAATCAACCATGTGAAAGTGTGTCACTTGTCACAGATTCTTTTGATATGCAGGTTGGTTTCACTTTGTTTTATTCATGTACTGGTTATCTGCTAATTTATAATTTCATCCCCATACTGATACCTACTGCTCTCTGATTTGAATAGCAAGAGGCTTGCAGTAGTCTAACACATGGTGTCATGATAATGCCTAGAGCTTTAGCTGGGATTCATTACTTTTCATATGTTTCCTTGAACTTTTCCACACATGCCATATATTCATTCACAAAGAGAAGTTTCTATTTTCAGCCATTCTCTGTTATGGCTGCCCACCCCATTAAGCTGCACCCCAGCCTTGCTGAGCCCATCATATGTGTTCAGGTGCTGCATGTCACCTCTGGCATCTTCTCCATCAATGTCCCTGGCTGTTGTGACCACCCCCGCTGGCAGCTGGACACAGACACCTATAGCAACACAATGCTGCTGGCCTCTGCAGCTTGAGATCACCCTTTTGTCTGCAGGGAGGGTACATCTGGGGGGCCCAATGCAGCATTGTGCAGAGACATTTGCACCTCTGCCCAGGCTGATCAGCTCTGCAGAGAGGTGGGATGCTGGAGCTGAGGCAAAGGCGCTGCTAAAATGGCAGCATTCCTTCAAGAGCCTCTGCAAGATGGCTCAAGGCATGTTCAGGTTTCTCTGTATGCTGATGCATGATGCTATGTGGAGTGGTGTAAAGTGTTGGAGTGATTCCTTCTTCTGCTAGAGTACATTGTTATGTCATGAGTAGATTTCTGCCTATGCTGGAGCTCTAAGGACAGCCACAGGAAGAGGACATTCAGCTGGTGTGTAGCGTGGCCACAGATTTCTAGAGTGACTATAGCTACAGTACAAGAGCTGGGGGAAGCTGGGGGAAGAGGGGTTTTCTATTTCTCTTTTTTTCCATTGAAAATTGTCAACCAGAAGTGATTGGGAGAGTGAGTATTGTCTGGAAAATCAAGATTCCAGATCTGCTGAAAAAAGATAGCATCTCTGTGGTCAAACCACGGTTTTCTATGTAAAAACACATCAGTGGATGCTGGATTCTCTCACCAAGTCATTTAGCCTGTCCCATACTTCAGCCCTGTCATGGTTTCAGCTCAGCTCAGTCAGTAACAAAGCACCACGAAGCCGCTCACTCACCCCTCTCCCCCGCGCCTGGACGCGTTGGGATGAGGAGAAAATACAAAGGCAGGCTTGTGGGTCGCGACAAGGGCTGGGAGGGATCACTCCCCACTTATGGTCATGGGCAAAAGACAGGCTCAACTTGGGGAAGAAACAAAATCCATTTCATTTACTACAAATCAAATCAAAACCACGGATATTAGGAAGGAAACCCAAACATCAGAACACCTCCCCCCACTCCTCCCTCCTTCCCGGCTCAGCCCCATTCCCNGTCTCTGCCGCTCCTTTCCTCAGGGGGAGGATTCCTCACTCGTCCCCTGCTCCACCGTGGGGTCCCTCCCATGGGAGACAGTCCTTCAGCAATTTCTCCAACGTGGGTCCTTTCTGTGGGCTTCAGCTCTTCCCAAACTTCCCTGGCGCGGGTCCTTTCCGTGGGCTGCTCTCCAGTCTCAAACTGCTTCAGCGCGGTTTTTACCATGGAGTTACGGCCATCTTCAGGAGCCTCCGCTCCACCGTTCACCCCCATGGGCTGCAGGGGGACAGCCTGCTGTCTCACCACGGGCTGCAGAGCCATCAGCCTCCTCAGGCGCCTCCTCCTCCCCCTCCACTTCCATGATTCCAGTGTCGGCAGCGACGTTCCTCTCAGGTTTCCCAACCCCACACTACCGGTTCCCCTTCTTAAATATGTTCTCCCAGAGGCGCTACCACCGTCACTCCCCTCCAAGAGGTGGGTCCGACATTTTGGCGCCGGGGACCTTCTAGCAGCTTCTTAAAGGGGCCGCCTCTGCAGCCCCCCTCCCCTGCCACCAAGGAAAACCGTGCCACACAAACCCATAACAAGCCCCCTCTCGGGAAAATGTAGAGTCTTCTCTACCTCACAGGAAGGAGCTGTAGCCACAGCCTCCAAACACATTTCACACCCCCAAGTCCCTGGGAGCCCTCTTGGCTCCTCTCCCCCCCAGCACTCATCTCTACGCTGGCAGTTCCCACAGCCCCTCCTGCCCCATCCTCCTTCCCTCTGCCCCCAAACCCATCACGCTCCCCTCCAGCTCTCTACCTTACTGACCTCTCCCCTTTCCCAATTCACTTCCCTGCCTCCACAAAGCCAAATTTTGCTCATCCCACCCTTAGGAATCTCGGTTGCTTCATACAATCCCACCTTTGTCCAGTGTGGGTGCTTTCCTTTTATACTAGATTTGCTCTATACAAACTTCACTACAACATGTCCAGTTGCTGACTGCCAAAATCAGTTCCTATAGCACAGACCTTTCCAACCAGCAGTCTGGCTGTCCTCCAGGATGTCTGCAGGAGAGATATTTGAGGGAGAAGGCGAGGGAAGGAAGGCCTGGCACAGGATCTAGGTTTTTCACCTTTAAATAAAGCTGCAGAGAGCAGCAATGTCTGTTGTTCAGGATCCCCACAGACATTGTTAATGGGAAGAGAACTGGAAGCATCTGCTGAAAAGTTTGAGAGGACTGTTAGAGAAATTAAGAGCAAGTCAGTGATTTGCATGGTGTATTTATTTTCTAAAATGGAAATTAAGGTTCTAATTGAGCATTTTACATAATTAAAATCTTTTACGTGGAAAAATGAAGGCTTTGCTACAGAGGTAATAGGAAGTACAAAAATACTTTGGACGTGCTAAAGATAGTGCAGATAATTAAATGTTCTCCATGCTTCAGTTCTCTCTCCAACCAGATCAGGTAATTAATGTTTGCTTGTGCCAGATGCTGGATTACTCCCAGATCCTGCTGTGCACAATATGATTCTCCTACAAATTCCCATTTGTGATGAGGTGAGCTGAGATAACCTCACCGCTGTTATGAGTCTCTACTTTTTATTCAGTAAGATGTATCCCTGGGAAAGGTTGAGTCCCACTGTGCTGGGTGCTGCAAAAATGAAGAGCAGGTACCTGCTTGAGAGCATTCCTCAGCAGAGCACTTTGTAGCCTTTTAGATATTTGGGGAGTGGGGATGAGAAAAGGGATGTACAGAGCCCAAATGCTTATCCTAGTGCCAGTAACCGTGCCTAGTGTGAAATAAGCAAGTCTTCCAGACAATATGGGGAGCAGATAAAGATGCCTTCACAGTGGGATGTTTTTCTTGGTGCTGGCCAGTGAGAAAACACTGTGAGATGAGAGAGAACAGGAGAACCTCAGGAGGAGTTTTCAGATCCTTTTTCCATTTTGTGCAGCAATTTAGGTTTGCTTTAGATTCAGACATAAGCATGTCTACTTTGTCTTAACTGCAGATTTGCATTTCCAGCATGATCCCAAAATAACTGTTTACTGGAAGCTCCTGGTTTCCCAGCTCTGTGTGAGTTCTCTGGAGACAGGAGGGACTCACACCTGTGTGAGAAACAAAAATCTTACCTTTTCACAACAGCATTTTATTCTGGAATGTAAAAAATTCTCTCTTTTCTTCCCCCTATGTTTCTTGAGCTCATAGCAAATCAGCTACTATCAGCCAAACAAAAAAGTGAAAAAAATCTCTTTGAGAAGCAATGTTCAGTACCCTCACCTTTAGGATATACAATTTCAGTTATTTTTGTTCCTTGTGTGCTTAAGCATCCCTGTGTAATTTCCATTTCTTTACACTATGCCTTTCTTTATTTCACATATACAAATGTGCCTGACCATTGCAGAGGCAATGGGACAAACAAGGCAGTCCTTACTCAGCCAGAATCTCCATTGATTTCAATAAGCAATTCAATTAAGTGGAGACTATACGGTTTGAGTCGGCCAATTTCACCCAGATTAAGGAGGGGGGAAACATGCCTGAAATTGATTGATACGGAAGCAGCAAGCCCATGTCCATTGGACACTCACAGCCTATAGGCATCATGCATGCTGTATCAACACTAATATAAATTCGATAAGAGTACATGCTCCAGAAACAGATTTGTCTTTGAGAGATCTTTAAAAGCTACACAAGGAAGTTCTGCCTCTGAGAGCATCACAGTCTTTCTTGTCAGCGGGATGCAAGCTCACCTAGGTAATCGATACCATGCTCTCGCCCAGCTCACTGCTGGGTTAGGATACCCCTAAATAAGCATCCCTTTTGCGACAATTCTTCCCTTTATCAGCACACAAAAGTCACGCTGTTGCTGTAATAGCACTAACACAAATTTGAATGATGTAGGGAAAGGCAAGGACCTATGGAGGTGAGATACCTCCTGAATCAATCCCATTTTGTTGAAATCATTGTGCCACCTAATCCTGTTCATAAATGTACCAAAATCTGTCTTATAATATACAACATGGAACAGCTCTGTGCAGCTGCCTTCCTCTTTGAAAGCTCATTCAAAGGAGAAATCCTAATATGATGCTAACGCATAATCTTCCTTTGAAGCCTATGGAGCCAACCTCCTTACAGTCAGCGCTTCCATGCTCTTACTTACTTTAATATCTGCTGTCAACAGGGCACTGAAGCTTTGGTGATTGCTGATTTGCATTCCTCTTGCACAGGGTCTCTGTGGAACACACCTCACACAGCCTGTCTAACCTCCTGGCTGGGGACGAGCCCACGCCATGGGCTGCTACGCCATGTAGCTCAGGACCACCTTTGCAGTAAATCTTCTCTCTCACCCTTGCACTTGTTGGCCAACGAGAGCAATGCAACTGCTCCCTTTAAAACAAGCCCGCAGACAAGCAGCTGAGCGAAACGGTCGTCCCTGGCTCATGTTGTAAAGGCTTTATGGGAAGGGAGAAAAAGATTTCAATGAAAAATCCTCTCAGCTGGAAAAGGCAGTTCTTATCTGCACTCCAGCAATTTCTAGCAAAATTTACTGTTTCTTTTATGTAGCAAATCCTCTGTAAAAATTATTATATATACAAACATTGAAAATTTCCAGGTCCCGGAACACATAATAATATTTGCCACTTACAAAGCCCTTTTCATCTTCAAAGTACTCCGCAAGGACCAGCTAATGAATCCTCAAGTTATTCCTTTGAGGTTAGGTGATGTGCTCAAGGTCAAAGCTTGAATCAGTCTCAGAGCAAGGATTAGATATGAGCAGATTTTTGCCTCTGCGTTCCCTACTTAACCCATAACCTTCATACGAGCAATCACTTGCTGTACTTTAACAGAAATTGAGATATAGAAGGGTAACAAATTCTTCAAGGGAAAAAAAAAATGAAGTTGGATGTTTCAGAAGTCATTTCTCACCTTTCCCCCAAATTATAACTACTCTCTGTGCTTTAAAAATAGCAGCCTGCTGTGTTTTGCAGTTCGGCAAGAATGCTTGCCCACCTGGTTTGCAAGAGGAGTTGCTTTGTTTCTCAACAGCCTCTGTCTTTTTCTTCAGTCAACCCATCCCAAGGCCTGCTTCGAAATGATGACCCAGTCACCTCCCTAGCCAGATGCCACCCCTATTCCAACATTACTCTCTGCCCCATTTTCCCCAGCGTTAAGTGTGTTCACTTGCCCCCTGAACTAGATGTAAATAAGAAAGTCTTATCAGAGAGAGATCCAAGCACGATATAATTATAACACTGAGCACGTTTTGTTTGGGTCATGCAGAGAGTTAATTCAGGAAATCAGTGCAGTGTGCTTATCAGTACAAATTTAACAGGATACTTTCTTATCAGTACAAATCTTGTCAAGGTGGTTTGTTTTTTTTTTTAGCATTAAAACAAGGGTGGTGTAAATCAGTGTAAATCTTAGACAGGTTTAACTCCCTCAACACCTGGGACTCATTGCAAAATAGCTTGAGTTGCACACTGATCTTTAAGCTTGTGGGCTTGCAGAGGTTATGCAGTGCAATTTGAGTTATAGGAGTCCTTAGGAAGCCCAGATTTGGCCTGACTGGGGTACTGCCTCCCTGGGGCTGTCCAGTGGGAGAGTGTCCCTGGGACGCCCAGTCCTGCCCAGGCAGCCCTGCAGAACTGCACGCAGTCCCTCCTGCCTTCCTCTGTCTGCCTCCAGCTCAGGTTCAGATGCACAGCACCCAAAGGAAAATCTATCCCAACATCTCAGCAGTGCATGACTCAGCCTAAATGAAAAACAAGATGGTTTTTCATCGTAGCTGGTCCGGAGTCACTCTGATAACATGTGATTGTAATTTAGGTGGGTGGGGAGCAGGGGGGGAGAGAAGAGGACATCTTGCAGAAAGAAATGTCCTAAAACTTTCTGAAATCAAGCCTGCTGTATCTCTTTGGCTCTTGTAAATGTTAGAGCCCAGCATGTATTTATGATCTGAGGCTTACATTGCCCAGCTAACTCATGTCTTCCAGATAGTGAACCACAGCTACCTCTCAGTCTTCCCGTGGTGCTCTCCACTGGCAGCTTCAAGCTGCTCAACAGATAATGAAATGGGTATTTCGAAAACTTGTATGTCCAATAAAAGTCTTTTATCAGCCATGGTAGAAGTGTCCCAGAATAACAATAAAAATTTTCTAACCATCACTGCTATTCAGTAACAATAAAAAGACTATGTGGTACAAAAGACAGAAAAAATGCTGGGAGAGAGCAACCAGGTATTGGGATTTTCCCCGTCTGCCCACCTAGTAGGATATACTCATGCAAATTCTCACTTTTTCTCTGATTTAGTGGGTCTGAAATGCCCTCTGCATAATCAATCTCATTCAAGAAGGGGGATTCACCCTTTCCTAGCACACTGGATGTTTAGATTTCAGTCCCCCCTAGCAGAAAATCATCAGGGTCCTCCACATCCCATGGTGTTATTATCAAAGATAGCACAGATTAGCACTACCCCTCTCATAATTTTAAAGTTAAGTGGCAGCTACTACTGTATTTTGTGGGGGACCTGGTCCTCTGCCTTGCATTAGGCGTGCTTCAAAAATGGTTTTTGCAGCAGGTCCCTGGGGGACACCAGCTCAAATCTGGACTGGGGTGGGAGGCAGCACCATGCTGCTGGGACCGACACAAGCCTGGAGGACATGGAGACCCTGTCCTAGGTCTCAGTGTGCTTGGCACTATGTAACCCAGGTGCTTCCAGCACCCGCAGTAGTCAGTTGGGATTTTTTGGGATATATTTCTGGATTTAAGCAGTTAAAGTCCTCCTAAGTCCTTTTTTAGACACTAAAAGTCCTTTACTGGATCTAACCCAAAGCATATAAGTAGGAAAAATGTGAAGTTTCTGCTCTCTCCATAAAGATGTCTAGCTGTCTTTTAAATTCATTCCTGTTATTTGCTTCAATAGCTTCACCTAGCAATAATTTATTCCACATGCTTATTACTTTTTGATTGAAATAGCTGTGCCTGAATTCCCCCTTCACTCTTAATTTCCTAGTTTTTAGACTGAGTCTCTTGTTTTTCCAGACTTCTCATCAGACTGAAGAGTTTATCTCATTCCAGTTGATCAAACCTTTTTACAACTTTAATATTTCTTCAGGTCTTCTTTTCTCTGATTTTTCTGACAAGAATAAATGCTTTCCTTTTGAACAAATGTAGATTAAGTCTGCTTATGCTTCCACCTCCAAAAGGCAGGAAGCTATGTGAGAAAGTAACCATGTCAAAAGCCTATATTTCAGTCTTATGAGTACCCTATTTAGTAGCAACAGTGTTTTAGGGGTGAGAAATATGTGCTATATGCCAATTGCCATCTTCCATTACTTTGACAGCTCTAGACTTTCTTAGCTGGCAGAGTAAGGTGTAGCTTCTTTTGCAACTGAAAGTGTACAAATAACTTCATGAATGACAAGGAATGATTTGGGAATAGTTTTTTACTCATTACATCTTTTTTTTTCTGTATTTATCTCACAGTGCTGCAAAAAGATGCATCATAAAACAAAAAATACAAGGTTGTACATGGATGTGTGTGCAGTAGCGTGCATTTCACTGATTTCAGAAAAGCCAGCTACAGTAACCACAGCTTTTAATGACTTAGCTATGAAGGTGTGTAATCAGCTCAGATCAACAGCTCATTGAATTTCTTTTGTTATATTAGTTTTTGCCTCTCACTGTGTTTTCCTTTTTCAGCAAGATATGTATTACAATCTCAGTGAAGGTTTTGGGCTAATGTCCCGTGACACTTTCAGGGCAGATCCCAAGTCTTGAAGTTATTGTTTTAGCATCCTTGTGGCATGTGGCACATTACCCCACATCAGTACATTTTCTGAAGGTTTTTTTCTTGCAGCCAGAATGGTCCAAGGCATTGTTTGGGACCAGTAGCTTGGTTTGGGGATCATGTGCCTTGAAAAGGAGAAGATTCCCCAGTGAACTGCAAAGCTGTGGATAGAGATGTTGCTCCTGCCTTGTACTTATTGAACGGCTGAGTTCTACCTAGTCCGTGGGCTGGGGAACAAGAAAACCAGTGCGGGGGAAAAACTGCATTTCAAACTGGGTTTGAGTGTGATGCTTTTCTCCTTTGGTGACTCAGATCTCTGCTTGTAAGCCTGAACTGAACCTGCTCTGCACAGACTGAAATCTGTCCCCATCAAATTTGTGCTAGAAAAGTATTGTGGGCCTCCTCTCCTCCTCCTATAGACTGACCATGGTGTCCAGCACTGCCGGCAGGACTCTGGGGAGACACCTGGCCCTGCAATGGTGTCAGACATCACCACTGGTACCCAGGGGACAAACAAGGGGAAAGGCAAGATAAGGGAATTGTGGGTCTGTAAAGATTGCCCTGCCGCAGGCCAGAGGATAGTAAATTGGTAATTTTGTTTTGTTGGACTGTCTCAGGAAGATATTGCACACACACTGCCTTCTCCAGATGTTCACAGGCAACCTAACAAATGACATAATTTTACATCTTCACGTGTCTACTTCTCCTTACAAAAAGTGACAGAGCTGGTGGAAGGGGAAGAAAGCTGCCAAAGGAAAGGAGGTAGCCAAAATGGGTAACGAGGAACAACGGGTGGAAACATGCGCAATTGTCCTTGCCCATAGTGCCAGTCTTTGCAAAAGGAGAAGAAGAAGGTGGCCAGAGGGAAACACAACAGCAAGCCTAATCCTGTGGCTCCAAAAGTTTGTCCATGTTTTAGAGGGGGAGGCTCGAACCATCCTCCAGTGGTTTTCAGTTATATTCCTGTTGCCAGCAGTGCCCCTACAACATATTATACTGTATTTTTCCCTATGGTGTCCAGAGCTAAAGGTATTAATATGTCAACAGAGAAAAAATGAGCATGATTTTCAATAAATACCTTATTCATTGTTTCCCATTAGTATCACTACACATGGTAAGTCAGAGCAGTGTTTCTTTAAACATCCAACATCCCTTTCAGTGGTACAGGAAGACCAGTGAAATGTTCAGAGCACTGAGCTATTTTAATTAAATTTTCAGGGCTTGAGGATATAGATAAATTAAAAGGGGAGAAAGGATTTAAGCAGGGAGTGGTTTGGGATCCAAAACACTGTGTTTTTTGTCAGGGAATGACTCTCCAGAATATAATTCTGTTTATCTTCACTATTTATCAGTGTATCAGGGAGAGGAAAATAAGGTATTGTCACTGCCAGATATGGAAATGAGATCCTGGTGACTGAGTTTGCATCTCAACACATTGCTAGTTTGTCCTTCAAAAGGGGAGCTACAACACAGAGAATTCAGTACATCCTGAGAGGACACTAACTTTGGAAACTGTTTTTGTAAGATGCTTTTCCAGGAGCACAGAAATACTTGAAAAATGTCAGATATATTGGAATATACATATATATATATATATATATATATATATGTCGGCTTAGCAAGAAAGAAAATCTTTCTTTCTTCTTGGCTTTTTCTAGTTCCTTCTTTATTTTTATAAAGAAGAAAGGACTCTTCTCCTGTTGAAAGAAATCCTGTAGCCTCCAGAAATATTTTCTTAACTGCTTTGCCGTCAGTAGATTGCAAAAAGAGTGAACCACCAATATACAACTGCATAGGGTTGTCCATTCCAGTTCAGATATGAATATCTGACTACAAAAGCCCCAGAAGATCAAAAAGAAGAGTTTTCTGAAAGAAGAAAGTAAAGCAAGCATGGATTAATAAGCATTAAAAAGAAGACAGTTAAGACACAGTAAATAAAATAAAATGCCCAGAGACAAGTATTCCCTTTGAAAAGGAACATCAGAAGGAATGGAATTAGTGTTCAAAATATGGCTGACAATACCCCGGTGACAGCAGCGAGGTGGTGATGGAGAGTTGCCTGGTGCACCAGCAACCAGCTACTGCTTAAAACAGAACTTCGTTCCTGTGCAGAACAGGTGAGATGTAGGAGCAGATTTTTCTGTGCTTTAGTGACAGTGGTTTTGTCTAGTATTTCCATCCATTTTGATTAGCACTCAGGGAAATGTACACACAAAAAGGTGCTATTCAGAAAAAGCAGTACTTTGAATACTTTGTGGGAAAATATCATGGGCTCAGTGCAAGATTTCGGAACTGGAAGAAAGGTTTCTGACACCTACCAAGGAATTAATACTAGCAGATGCAGAAAAAAACTTAAAGACTTTCTGTACCAAGATGCTTGGAAAGGGATACTATATTTATATCAGAGATGTTACATATATACCAGAGATGCTATATAAAAAAATTAGTAGTGAATATACCAAAACTGGAATATCAGTTGAACTCACAGTGATTCTGATTTTGGGCTGAGTAAGTCTGGTGAAAGGTGTTTAAGCCAAGAAGTCTTGAGGAGGGAATAAACCTGTTAATGCAGAACTATTTTGACATGAAGTGTTTACTTTTGGAACTGCTATAATGTTTCACACAGCTGTTTTCCTAATGGAACTTTTCAGCTTGTATTATGAAATATGAAAAGAAACTAAACTAAGTTACAGTATTAAGCAAAATTAGATAACATAAGAAAATATTTCACCAGTCATCCCCCAAAACATGGGTTTTGTTCAACTCAAGTACAGTATTTGTCCTGTTTTCTTTTTCTGATTTTGAGCATGAAACTAAAAAAAAAAAATAATATTTGTATAGCTTTAGCTAGTTCCTACTAGGTTTCTAAATATGTAACTTGAAGAAAAAGAGCCAGCGAATATAATCTCTAAGAACTGCATGCCTGTGAAGTTGCTAGTTCACTGTGAAGCTGGATCACTATCATAAAGCCATTCAGTAGTACGGTCACGCTGTCGATGGAGGGAAAAATGTACCTCAAAAGCTACAAAATACAAAGTGAAAATTAAATATAATAGACTAATAGAAGATGCAGGTGCAGTTACATTGCTGTGAATTTACATGCAATGGTAGTAGGAGGCTTTGTCTTGATCCAAGACACTTTCAGATGTCTAATACAAGAAAAAAGAACATGAGAGCAACAAGAGAAAAGATTAATCCTAAACCCAGAAATTAATTACCCAACTGAGGAAACTCATGTACTATTCTGACCTACACAACCTTGCAAGCCTTCACAAGAAGGCTCTCTGGGAAATGAACATTCCTGAAACCCAAAAAAGGCCCTGGTAGAAACCCAGACAAGAGCTGCAGACCACCGCACAGACAGCAGTAAGCTCTGCTAGCACACAGGCATGGGATGAGAAAGCAATTAACACTGGCACTTAGCATATGCTAATGACTAGAGGACTGTAGATGGAAATAATACAGCCACATAATGTACTCAAAACCTGGCAAGGACAACAATTTTATTTGGCCAAGAGAGTGTCTGGTCGACCTCTGGGGACAGATATAGTCCCAGTTGTTCAAGCGTGCCAGAGATGGATTGACGTGACCTGTTAAAATGGTCATGCGAAAATTGCCCCAAAGCCATGGCCTAAAATGCTCGGTACTTCTCACAGGCAGTCTGATTTTGCAAGTCTGCATTTTTTGCAGGATGCTTTCAGGCTGTGAAGTACCAGCCATGTCCCACGCTGGCCAGGCGTTGCTCTCAGCAGCCTCCAGAGGAGAGCACGAGCGATGGTCCCAGCCCTCCACTGACCCCTCTTCCAAGATCTTTAGGCCACCTGCCTGTTCAGAGGCAACGTGTTCCCTCTGAAGCCAAGTTCAGAGATGGAGAGGGCTTTGTGCTGACAGTCTTGAGAGGATAGGACAGAAACAAATCTGAGGAAAACCTGAGTTTTGTTATCCAGAACTAAGTTGTCAGTGTTTCACACAGTCCAAGTCCTAACCTATCTTTCCTATTTAAAAAAAAAAAAAAACCACACCCAAAACACTACACTTAAAAAAAAATAGTGATACTTCAAAACACTGTTCAGCCAGCATCTTTATACTGGACTTTTAAATAAATGAAGTGGAATTCTAGAGAAATTTAGAAATAGGGACCTCTCCCTTGTTAATGAAAACAATCAGTGTATCAGTAAGTCATCTTTAACAAATTAAAATGAAATGCTTGACATAACATTTTCCATTAGGTACTAATTCTAAAGCCACATCATCCTTAAAAAGCAACAAATGGGCTGCAACAACAAGAAAAACCCAAGAAACAAACAAACAAACAAACTTACAAAGCCAGATGGGCCGAAGGCATATTTTCAAATAAGCACAAGCAAATTCAGACCAAGAGGCACTAGACCATTTCTCAGTGACTTCAGCTTTTTGTTCTTCTTCAGCAGTTTAACTAGCTGCAAACTTTTCTCTAAAACCCAAGCTTCCACTAGAAAGCCATATTTCAGCTTGTGAAATGAATGCAGAACCATGCAGTGTAGACAACCTCTGCAAACAGTCAGCATCTGGAAGAAGCATCACCAATTCAAAACCAGCCTTGAAATTTCTACATGGCTGAGCTGAAATCTAGCACTATCAAAGTCACAGATTTTTGTATTTGGGTTTTTATTCATTTGTTTACACTTAGCTGTACCAAGTAAAACTATTTTTACTGTCACTATGTGGGGATTCACAAAGAAAAAAATAGTCAAGTCTGTTAATGTCCAAGAGTAGTTTACACGAAAAATATTTAGGATTTGACTGAAGAAGTTCTACTCTCTAAAATGAATTACTTGGCAAATCAAAACCATTCTTGGCTTTTGTGATGACAGCACTGAACCCCACTGAGATCTTTGCAGAGCTGCCTCCGTACATAATAGTCAAGGTTAGGACCCTCCGGCACGGAGCAGGTACCCCAGTGCTGCACAGAGCACATCATGTGCAACATCTCCTCTGCAGCCTTTTGCAACCACAGGCATTTCTAGCACTCGTCAGGGCCGTGCATTGTCCGTACAGCGCTGAAGCACACCTGGTGCTCACTGTGACAATGTGCTCCCTTCTACTGTGCCCTTGCTCCCGCTGCTGCCTGTCACCTGGCTCTCATGGTGCCCGTTACCAAGCCAGCCTCCTCCTCTGGATTGGGGAGAGGACATCTGGTAGACTGCTCTTCCCAGTTTGGAGGAGATTATGCTGCAGGATCTGTAGGACAAGAAATGCCTGAGGTCTTTGGCACTGAACCAGGACACAGCATGGACAGGCTCCTCTTCTCTGAGAGCAGAGCGTGGGCCCAGCAGACCAGCGGCTGAGCAACTGGCAAGTGACTGAGGGTGTCCACGTTCACTCACACTGGTTCAAGGTGTAACCTGCCATCCAGGGCCAGCATGCTGCCTTCTGGGCACCTCTACCCACCAAGAGGGAGGTGTTCATGACACTTTCAACTCAGCAGCCCCCAACCATTTTGGACAAGTGATTTGCTGTGGGGCAGTAGACAGCAATGCCATCTTGCATGTCCCCTGCACAGCTGTCATACTAATCCCTTGAGGGGATCAGAGGCAATTCAATTGCTAGGAAGTGGTGACACTGACAGGATTCACATCCCCACATTGTGTCCACATGGCTTTTATGGCTACATCACCTCCATCATCTTGTAGACCCTTGTTGATCTCCATGAAATATTCATGAATAGGATGACCAGCCTAGTGGTCACATACACTGCCCAGATCTTCTGTAACTCCTTGCTCTTCTTCCAGACCTTCCACAAAATCCTAATCCCAGCATGGTGCTACACATGCCCTGTCACTTTGGGTCATGTGGCTAGACTCCTAACATCTGCTTCAGCTTTGCCATGACTGTCTACAGGAGCGAGGCAGCATGAGCATGCAGACAGCTGACTACACAAGGGGAGACTCTAAAAAGACGGACTAAAAGCCAGCAGCTCCACGATGGCCCACCATGGTCTGCTGTGCCATGCTCGACCTGAAGTGCCTGGTGCAACGGCAGCAAGGCCATGCCTTCCATGTCACGTGTGCCCAGAGTTGCACTGCTCCGACCAGCCAGGGAGGGGAGGGCCCCATGGTGGGCTCCCTTTACTCTTGGTTTTTTGTTTATGAGGTCTCTCTTGTCCACATCACCCTACATCCTCTGCTTGCCAGCCTGGTCCACCCTCTCCTCAATTGGCTGTGGGTCATCATCTCCCTCCCCATTGGTCCTAGTTTAAAGCACTCCTCACTAGGTTGGCCAGCCTGTTGACTGATCCTCAAGTCCCTGATTCTCAAAGAGCTTGTAGAAAACAAATCCATGTAGTTAACACCAGCTGTGCAACCAGTTGTTGACCCACAGGATCTGTCTGCTCCTCCCCAACACAGCTCCAGCTCCTCTGTTACCAGGGTCTGAGCTACTCTGTAGCTGCACACCTGCAGGTGCCAGGAGTCAGAGCACCCTCTTTCAGAGAACCTTGGGTAATGAAAAGCTTTCACCATTTGTGACAGGAAACTCAGGTTTGGATTCCCCCAGGGACGGCCCAGTCCCTCTGAAGGAGATCCGTAAAAAACATGGTGCTGAGTCAATAGAAACCATGATGCTGCAGTAAGATTAAACGGACATCGGCAGCACTGCAAGGAGACATCTTTTCCACTCTGCATCCTCTCCTGAGGGTGGGTACCCCAGGCCTTTCTTTGAAAAAGTGAGCAAGCAGGGTTGCTTTCAAAACAGCTCTGGGGAAGAAGGACCTGGGCTGTTGGGAAGCCAGGACTTGCCTCCAGCCTTCTGTGGGATATTTTGTTTTGTTTGGATGAACACAGCTTCAGAAATTCCTGCAGATTTGTTTTATGTTATGTATTTCCTGCATTGCCCAGACCATACAATTTCTTTCACTTAATTCATAATAACACAAATGAACCCAATAACCTGATGTATAACTCGCTGCGTCTGTGGAGCAGCTAATGTCTAATCCTTCATGGGGATTCAAGAAATGGCTATTGTAAAAGTTGTAACTGCTGCTGGCACTGTTAGTAATGCACAGACAAAGCACAGAACACCCTGCGGCAGGGCAAGCAAACGCTCCTGGTTTGCTGACATGGGCATGCTCAACATGGTTTGCTTGATCTAACTCTGACTCCCCCAAAATATCAAGATCTTAGCCTCAGGCTTTTGGTTCCTTCTCCATGCACAGAACTGAGCACTTGCCTTCAGCTTAGCCTGAATTAAGTTAACAAGGGCATAGGCCTAAATAAGGGATAAATGAGGGCATGGCAGAAACACAGGTGTGTGTGCATGTGTGCAAGGGGGCTGCCTCAGCGGCCAGCACGACGGGCTGAGTGGGAAGGGGAACTCCTCAGAGACAGAAGAATTGCTTTGGTCTTCCTCAGATAGAAGGCAAAATCACACTTAGCTTTTCCTGGCTCTGGAGCCACCTGTCCCTCCCATGCTCTGTGTCAGGGAGAGAGGCACAAAACATAGATCTCTTCACTCCACACCCCTACGTCTGTGGTGCAGGAAGCTTTAAGAGACAGTCCTTAGGTTCTTCTGCCCAAAATCTTTTAAGGATTTTGTTAAAATATCCTACTTCTTAACTGTAAATGGAAGGAGTGTTGTTAGGGTAAATAAAATAAATGCTAGGAAATACTCAGGCATCACTATGAGGCAAGCAGAAAATGAAATGGCATGTCTTGACATAATAAAGGGCTTCTTAGACATACAAAACTACAGTAAAACATCTGTAGCATCACTTACCTCCACAGCTGATTAGTCCTATTTTATACGTAGGTGACAGACCCAAAGCTGCCCAAATAGGTATATTTTGATCTAGAAATCTGGGTTTGCTCCATTACTACATTTTCCATTTATGCAATGACAAATCCAAATTAATGTGTACCAGAGAAAGGAAGTCTGGCAAACAAGAGAGGGAAAAAGTAAGTGAGAAAATGTTTTCTCCCCTCTGATGTGTGATGAACCTATTGCAGAAGCATAGGCTGCTGCATTGTGTTTGGACGGAGGATGCCTGGTGCCTTTGCTTGCCTGCTCTGAGCTGCAATCAATGGTTATCTCATCTGGGAAAAACAGGATCATTCAGAGCTACTAAAGAGTTGCTGGAGTCTGGAAGAAGAGACACTGTCTGAGCATGGGGACTGTAGCAGCGTGTTGCCCTCCATTGGTACCTCTACACTAGGACTGGTGCCCATATGAAAAGTAGGAACTTTTCTGCATGATGCATGCCTCTCTCGGAGAATGCTTAAAATAATTGCTCACAGTCATTTCACTGTCTGAGTGCTTTGTTGCTTTGGCTTGGTTTTTCTTTTTTCTTTTTTTTTTTTTATGAGGGGATCCTTGTCCAAAAAAAAAAAAATCCAGAGATACAATTTCACTCTATTTCGGGTTCCTTCTTGCCTCCCCTGTCCTGGTTTTACCTTGCTGAAACTGGGCCTTGCCCTCAGTGGAAAGCAGCACACGGTTTTGGCTCAGAGAGTGGGTGGGAGCAGCCCCCTCCATAGCTGCTGCTGATTCACCCTCCTGAATCATCTACCAGGGGTATTGCTCCTCCAGCAGCGAGACTGATGCAATAAGTGCAGCCGCCTCCGTTTCGGTCTCCTTCCACTCTGCACTTCTGGGGCCGGCACACCCTGAGTGACACAGGCTGCTCGGGGGCCTGGGAAACTGTGGCGGTTCTCAGCAGCGTGGCTCCAGAAGGGCAGTTGCATCGCTCTACCACCAACATCCTCCCACCAGCTTGCCTGCGAATTCAAATAGCTGGGATGTTACCAAACACATCCAAGAAAGGCAGACAGCGAGGAGTCAAGCCTCCCACCCTGCACTGCCTTTATGTTGCTTGAGGTCAATTATTATAAACTATCAATTTTTCAGGAATGCCATTAATTTAACTGCTGTGTAAACTGAGTTTCTGTTTCTCAGCAATTATAATGCACAAGATCTCAAGCAGTAGTAATTCCCGAGTTTTTGCCTCCTTTTTCTTTTTTTTTTCCTTTCTTTCCAGAGTTAACAGTTTCCAGCTGTGTATTCTTTGGATGTGTTTCCACACCAGCTTTTTCCATAATATAGAGCCGGCCCATTTCCAAATCCCAGATGTGCTATTTATTTACTCTGAAGCATCTGGGCCCCGACATGGTCTTGTCACTGCAACGTGGCAAACTTGTGAAAAATCAGAGTGGCAGCCAGTTAACAAGCTCTACTACACTGGCAAGCAGTGAGAACAGTTCAAAGGAGAGAGGAAGGGGGTGGTAGTGGAGTGGAAATGAAAAAGGAGCAAATTTCATGTTTGGCTACACTGTGTTTTCTAAGGTTACAAATGGCTAGTGGCATTCAAATTGGAAACTGGGGATTTTGTTCTTCTGTAAACAGAGCCATAAAGACACTGAAGCCCAACAGAAGCCGACCAGGGTGCCTGTGAGGTGTTAAACACCCTCTCCCCAGGTGGATTCTCTGAAGAGCTTCAAGCTCAGGAATGGTGCTGCAGGTCTTATGCAAGTTCATGCATTCTCCTAAAGACCCTTGAAATGACCACAAACCCTAGAATAAACTGGGAAAGGTATTCTAAATTTGCCTCTGAATTTCCCTGCTCAGGAAGGGGCCAGCAGCAGGATTCTTTATGCTTGAGAAAAATATCCCTGTCATGTTGTAACAACAAACCTCTGGTTTTGTTTTAAAATGTGGAGTATGAGGGGAAAAGCAAGCATGCTCTGAAATGAAAACTGCAAGACTGCAGCGCATTACAAATACGGCAAGTTAAACTGTAGCACCTTGGTTATAACTGGGGTCTTTGGCTTACATTTAGGACTGCCTTCGAGCCAAGAATCTGAAATTGCTTTAGGGCTACCGAGCTTTCAGTCTTTATGTGGCCCAGGAGATACTGTTGTTGAAGCAGGTGTCAGCATTTGTTTTAAGAAATAGAGTCAGAGTTGCATGTGAAAGGCTGAATGTCCAAAGGCTGTTAAAGGCAGCAAGGGAGAAACAAAATACTCTGTGAAAGCAATATGTTACCTAGTTTGAGTTTAATCATGCAAATGTTTGATCATCCAGAAACATAAGGGTTTCTCTACCACTGTATCTTGGTTGTCCTGTATTCTGCCTATTATTTACATTTTAGAGCTGGTAGGATATATATTTTCCCCCTTTAAAACTAAGGTAGGAAATTAAAAAAAAATTAAGGATTCTTGCATGGAAACAGAAGAGATGAACGCAGGAAAAGGGGTTGGCAGCACTGTTTTCTCTAAGCTAATGATGTTCCTTGCTTCACGTTAGAAGAAAGCGATATGTGACCCATGTCACATGGCAAGAAGAAATACGTCCCAGATCTGTCCCTCTCTCCATGTCCATCACACTCTCTCAAGACCATGTGAGTGAAAGGAGGGTATATATATGTCCTTCCTCCAACACAGAAATCAATCTTCCTCAGGTCATTCCCTTTCTTGTGTCCTGTTTACCATTCATTTAGGCAACAAAAAATTCCCAGGAACTGAAGTAGTTATGTCAAGAGCTGCTCGAAGATAGTTAAAAACTTCCTAGAAATGTTTTTAGCGTATTACTCAGTGAGATTTTTTCATCCTCAGATCTTCTTTTCACAAAACTCTTGGGTAGCAATTTTGATACGCAAACATATCTACAAGTTACTGTCACTGAAAAGGTACATATAGAAGAGAAGGTGTAAGGCAGAGAAAGAAGACAAATGCCTGAGCCACTACTGGTTGTACATGACCAAATGCGACACTAAGACACAGGCAATTTTGTCTGATCCCCCACAAGTTGGTTTTTTTTATTAAAAAAAAATGTACAGCGGCATCAAGAATCTTTTGAAAAGTTCCTAACTCATGAGACATAGAGAAGCAAATCCAGATGCTTCTGCTTAGCAGACCCACAGGCTGGGCAGAGCAGTTCCCATTGCCCTGCAAGCTTGCTCCATATCAGACAAGTGTTGTCCTCTCTAGCGAGCTGGGAGCCAGGGTGCTCTGATTGTCCAGTGGCAAGGTGCAAAGAGTGGGAATGGTAGAGGTAACAGGGGTAACCATCCCTCTTACATCTTTTCAAGGAAAAAAAGTCATTTTCCTAGCCGTGAATAGCAGAGAACATGGAGGAGTGTGCATTTCCAGCCTCAAGTTCAGGCTGAGCTTTTCCAAGTGTTGCACTTCTCCTACTGCTATAAATACGAAGTAGAAAGCTTGCAACCAATGTAATTGAAGCACTCAAACATGAGTATCTGTCTTTTCATCTTTTCCTGTGAGAAGGTTCCATTTTCAGGCAGCCAACGGCTCATACAGTGCTGTGGCACCGACTGGAAGAGGCCCATGTACCACCTCCTGGAGGTCTCCGCTGCACCCATAACTCAAACGTGATGTCATTACTTCCAAGCTGGTGCATTGTGGTGCCACCCCAGGCAGTGGCAACGATTACCAGCGCTGCTAACAACACCTCCCTGAACTGTTTACACAGCAGTGAGATTAAAGCTCCCCATCACTTCAGTTCACTATGACTACCATTTTCTGAGATCATAAAATTACTGCAAAAATTAAACATGATCTTTTCCTGTTGTCAGAAAGCTTTAGGATGCTTTGCAGAACAGCTTATCAAATCATCTACTCAATTTCCATGGGAAATGCGAGTATCACTTATGGGATTGCTATACATGGCCTTTTACTGTTAATGGGCATCAGCTATATGGGTGTCCTTTCATTCTGACATATTGCTGCATACAGTGGTATAGCACATCACATTGTAAATAGCAAAATACTATTAATTGGTCTTTTAAGTCTTGAGAACTGAGCAATGCTCAGTGAAACTAGCAGGTCAGACACCCTCTTGTTTTGGCCATCGAAAGGCAATCCTCCAGCTATGGCCAGAGAATTGCCAAGTAGATTTTATTTAAAAGAAAAAAATTCTCAAGAGACAAGAGTCAAGCTGAAGGTTTTGTAACCTAAACAATTAAGCACAACTGCTGCTTTTCATAACCAAGATGTCAGTTATTACTGATGGCAGATTAACCAAATATTTTATGCCGTGAATGGTATCTATTGTGGACTGAGTCCATTGTCTTTATGATACATCTGATGCACCAAAAAATTTGAAGCTTGCTTTCAAAACCCAGGGGACAAGGGATGTGACACAAAAGAGAAGTACAGTGTTTCTGGGGCAGCAGGTTCTCTGCAGGTATCCCGCACCATCTCTGGGTTTATCACTTTGCATGCTCTTTAGAAAATCACCCTGGCCATTGCTGCTCCCTTTTGGAAAGTGAAATGATAGATCATTACCAAAAAACAGAAGACACGGCAAATGTTAATCTGATTTAGAACTGCGCATAAATGCTCTGCAGATTAGTACTCCTGCCATCATTCAAGGTCATCTCTCTGCTGTAGCTAAAAGGGTAATGTCTCATTACATCAAACCATGAGTGCTTTGGCCCCGGGCCGGATTCAGCTCAGTGATGTAATGCTGCAGGCATAAGCTATCATAAGATCCCCAACGGCGGAAAAATCTGCCTGCAGATGGGTTGGGTTTGAGTTGCTGCTGTGGTGGGTTGAAGGTGTTCATAATTCCTGTTCTTCCAGGAACATATCCTTGAATGCCCCTTGCTCACTGGGGAGCCTGTGTAATTGCCATCCTTGGAGGACAACCCCTTAGAATGCCAGCAGGGAAAGGGGAGAGGCTTTAAAAGCTCCACCAGAGATCCTGCCAAGCCCAGGGTTCAAGGCAAAGCCGCTGCTTTTTCACAGACCCTCTGGGATGTCAGGACTGCCTGCTGTCTTGGGGAGAAATGCCCCTGGGGATCCGCCAGCAGAGATGTGCATTTCCAGCAGGGGAGGATGACCCAGTAGACCAGAGATAGCTCACAGGGTCCCTTTCAGCTTGTTTTGTGTCTAAATACAAACCTATCTCAGGAAACCTGCCATTTCCTCTTGGACAAGCAGAAGAGCAGTGCCTCTGCTGTGATAGACTCTTAATTTCCCTATCCTGCAAATGTCCCATGCTCAGAAGCACCCCTTCCCCTTCCTGAAGGCATGGTTTTTTGTGCTGTTGGATTTTTTCTTTCTTAATTATGCATCTTGGCCATATATCTACATAATCTTTCCCCCTTCCAGAAAGGAACTGCAGTCTTACAGGCCACATGAACTTTTCCATAAATCAGTGGCCTTGTTATTTAAAAAAATGATTAGGTAATTCTCGTTCTCGAATTTTAGGATACAGTAATCTTAAATAAACTTATTAATTTTGATAAATTAGGGTATTTTTTCCTGAGCCAGAGTAGCTGCCACAATATACGTCATCTTCCTCTAAGGTCTTTTTCTTTATTATTTTTTCCAGAGTCTGTACACATTAGAACTCAGCCAGCTTGTTTTGCACATAGCATCGGGAGCCACATTCACCCCTGGAGTAATTCCACTGGAGCAGAGGGAATTACAGGAGGCTGAAACTGGTTGCAGCATGTTAGATGGTTAAAACATTCCTGGTGTTGATAGATAGGCATTTCTAGATCCCTGTGTATCTGCATGGAAATGATAGTCCCAGGAGTGTGGCTGGTCTCCATGCCTTTGGGGTGTTTTTCCTGCTGCTTTGAGCTCATTAGTGGAAAAGGGAATTGAGGAAAAGTTTGTCAATCCCTTGACAAAAAAAAGCAGAGCAATACACCAGTCTAATTTACACTAATAAAAGTCTTGGTCTCCACAACCACTGATTATAGCTTCAGCTGGAGTGGAAAGAGAACAGTGGGTACTAAGAATCTCTACTGTAAATGAAGCGAAGTCATAGGACTTGGCTATATTCATCAAAGGCGCAGGGTGACCTAAGGCACACAGAATCCATACAAAAGGTCTGTTGGTTTTGCTACAACCAGGACGTTCAGGGAAAGAAGTCTTAGAGCTGAAACAAAGTCACATACTTTTTGCGTGAAAAATAATAAAAATTCTGATTTCATAAGTTGTTAGAAGCACTTTCAACAGTTATCAGCTCCAGACATTGATTACTTAAAATTGATCCCATTTGGTGATCTTAACTCTAAATAATGATGTTACTATGCCAGCCTTGCCTCTGTTATGTGAGCAGGATATTTGTTTCCTGAATAAGAAGTAAAGTACTGGATTCACAAGCAAGAGAGAAATGGTTTTAATATATTTGTAATTCAGGCAAAACCAATTCCTCTTTCACAGGTAAAGGAGCTTATATCATGTCTGTTGAAGATGAGAGTTTAATGTAAGTTGTAAGTTACATCTGACAATTTCTCAGAAGAAAAACCAAAGCTATTTGGAAAACTGAGGTTGTCTCAGTGGAAATGTAAAGTGAAAAATGTCAAATGAAGCATCTCTTTTTTCTTCAGGAGATTAAGAATGAATTCAAATGGGGGAAAAAATATTTCAAGTGTAAGAGCTTCTTTTCTTTTTTTCTCCTGAGCTGGAAATGCTCAATTCTGTAAATGTTTAAAATTAAGCTATTGTTTTCAAAATTTTCCATAGAAAATCTAAACATTTTAACCTGAATTAACATCTTCCAGTGGACAAAAAAAAAAAAAAACAAACAAAAAAACACATGTGGTTTATTTTAATTAGGAAAGCTTTCACTACAAGAAATTTCAGCCAGCTCTATGTGGAAGCCATAGTAGCTGCAAAGAAGGAGCACCTAGACTAATTCATAAAACTGGAGCAGAACTTGGGCTGGGCTTGCACGGGGCACTCTCCTGTAGCTGTCCATACTCTCTAACTCTCAGCACATTCCCCAGCACCAGTTTTGCCCATGCCAACCAACGGGCACTTTCCTGGCCCCTGGCCAGTCATGACTCGGGGGATAGTGCATGCCCAAGGACCACTGCCAAGATGTCCCTGTCATGGGGTGGAGGAGGTAGAGCTCACTCACGCTAACGAGCAGTGCCCTACTCCCTGGCCTCAGGGCTACTGAATGGATCCAGACATTCTGTTTAGGAGGAGGGACATGGCCTATGAGCCTGAGGACTGCAGGGAGAACAGATGCTGTGAGACATGATGGGATGTTGAAATTATACAAAACTGACCTGTAGGTTTCCTGAGTAACACCGTTCAAATGAGCTGACTTTTATCAAAATGCCCCTTTAAGCCTCTAGCACATTTGCTTTCCTACAAGGATAGTTTTTCCTGCTGATCCTCTGGAGCAAGCAAATGCGATACAGGCTGTGCATCTGCCTCGCTGGATGTGGGGTGCTGGGCTGGTCTATGGCAGTGTGTGCACTGCCTGAGCCCAGCATGCAGCTCTGGAACACTTCTAGGACCTGTCTGTCCAGTGCAGCTGGGGCTAGGAACACAGGATATATGGTGGAGGCTGGGGACACTGATGGCTGCCCTGTGCACATGGTAATGACAGCAAAAATGAAAGCTTCCTAAAAAACACTGGGCCATAAGCCTTGGATATTAGCAAATACACTCCAAACAGAGCACAGATGTATCCTCCCTCCTTTCATCCCTCTTAAGGTGGCAGCTATGTCCCTTAGTTGGGTGGGATTTTGCCTTGTTGCAGTGCTGGAGTCATTAAAGCAGCTGCTGACCTGTGGAGAGAGCTGGGACAAGGCTGGGAGAGGGGCAAGAGAGAGGTCAAAGGAGTATGCAGCTGCTGAGGAAGCAGAGGGTGGTGCATGTAATGGAGGAGACACACACAACAAAAGTTGTTCCTACATAATGCAAAATTGCAAAGCTGTTTTGCTCCTGTTGCTAAGGAAGGGGTTAGAGCAATGGGTACAGCATGAGGAGATGATCTCTCCCAAGGCTGTCCCTCTGCCTCCTTCATACATAGACCTTTAGCCCACCCCATTACCGCCCACAACAGCAGGTAAAAACCATGTGCTCCACAGCCATCTGAGCTTCTGACTCAAACGCCAGAGCAACAGCCAACCATTTTGGGGTGGGTGAGCAGGCCATGTTGCATGGATGTTTGCATATCATTGGCAACTATGGACATCATCAAGGCAGTTTGCCACAGCTGCTGTATGAGAAATGACATGATGCTTTTCAGCTCTGATGGATAGTGCTCTACCATATTAGTGGGTTGTTTCCAGTGATGTTGTGAACCTTAGCCTGAAACAGAAGGAGGCTATTCATGGGGATGGGCTCCAGAACAAAAAGCCAGAAGTGGGTTCAATATCATAGCAATATCAAGACACACTTGTACTTTCAAAGAACATAAAAGGAATTTTAAGCCATATTCTATCCTAAGGACAGGTCTCAGCATATTGCTGCTCTTTGCCGTGTTACATTTTCTGCATTAAACTATGAGCATGCACAGGAAAAAATGCCTTTATTGTAAGAAGAGATAATAATATTTGGTAGTTTAGAAAGTCAAATACTGCTTTTGGATTAAATCTCAAGGAGGTGCCAGGGAAGCTCTGCCGAAAGCATAGTTGCCTGACCTGGGAGGCAAATCACATGAATTGATGGACACAAGTATGTCACAGCCATCTTCTGAACTTTTGCTGTTGGCTACCTTTTTAAAAAGGGTTCAGTATGTCATTCCTTAAGGAATTAAAACCAAGAGAGCCAAAGGAAACCCAGATTTAGAAATAACAATGACAGGGAAAACAGGCACTGTTGATAGGGACCAGGGCATTTGAAGAGCACATAATTCAACATAAGCATAGGTAGCAAGGTGTCGTGTGGCATTACACAGTCCATCGATGGCTGTGCTGTACGTGTGAGCATCGGGCTCTCCCAAACCGCTGCTGCTCTGCTGTTCACAGAGGTGGGCAGCACAACTCTCCTAACAAACTTGATGGCTGAATTTTAAATTAACTTTGTGGGGCTTGGAGGACCTAGCCAGACCTGGTTAGTGAAGCTTAGATTATAATAAGCAGTGCCCAACCTAGGAAGCCTGAAATGATGGATAACCACTCGAGAGAGGAAGACAACTCCTTTTCAGGAACTGTACAGATTCATTCCACTTCTGGGTTAATTCCCAGGTGAATCCAGGAGACATCTGAAGTTATGTGCCAAAAGCAGCCCTTATAGACATTATCTCCCAAAGAGCACCCTTGGGAAGAAACAGATACAATGCACTATGTCCCATGACCACACGGAGAAAGCCAAGCATGTTGATAAGAAATTGGAGCATACGCCTTGGTTTTGTTCATAATCCTTTCTCCCTATCAGAAGTTTTGAATTATTACAACTACACTAATCAAGTCAGTGTTGACAGCCCCACGGTTAAGACCTTACTTAAATGAAAAACAAATAGATTTAGGAAGCTGTAACAGTTAAATGGTCACTCAGTGAAATAATATGGGGTTTAACCTATTATTGTTAGATGCCCAAACAACTCAGGACGGACGTTCAAGTCCTACGTGCAAGTGAGGGAAGTAAGAACACATATACAAAGTGTAAATACATATACATCGTGCTGAAGATTGGCTGTGGCTTCCAACAACAGGAATAATGCCAATTAAGCTCCAGCTGCAATCAAATAACTAGCATCAGGCATTCCTGCATCTTGAGAGAGAATAGCAGAGAGGGCAGTTTCTGTTTCTTCAGAGCCTGGCTCAGTGGGAAGAATATGGCTTATTTTGTGACCTAGTCTCCATAGCTCACATGAAACTTTCTCTCCAGCCGCTACAAGGTTCTCGCTTACATTTTATTAACTGTACAGAGAATAGTGCAGAAAGAGAAGCATGGGTTATAAAAAAAAAATAAATCAAACCATCAGTCAGAAGAAGCAGGAGAAGAGAAAGAGCTGTGTATATGTGCATGTATGTGATTTGCTGGATGTAATCATATTTGCTAAAACAAAAGAAAACCACACTCACCTTTTCAGAAGAGTGGTCTGCTAGACACGTATCACCTAGCAACCGGACAGTGATTTCTCCTCATGCCTTGAAACTCATCACTACCCTCCCACTGACTTTTCAGCTTTATCAACATTTTTGCCTGTCACTAGGCAGAATTCATCCATGGCTGCTGAACCGTGGAGTTATATCGAGAATACATTCACCCTCCAATCTGGGTCCTGTAAATTACCTATTAACCCTCCTTTCCTCAAATTCAATAGCAAAGAAAGTGGCTCTCTCTTTAAATTTTCATATTATTATGTATTGACTTAACACAGATAAGGCTCTCAGGCAAGTTTGGGGAAATCAGCTGAGCAAAAATTGTTTTTCTGGGAGAAGATAAGTGGGGAAAGATTAACGCTGCTAAGGAACAGTACTACTGATTATTGTCCATATTACTGCAGAGTAAAAACCTAACTGAGTAGCAGAGGGCAACGTGTCAGCCAGTATCTAACCACCTAGAAGGCATTATCTATTTAAGACCCAATGAGTAGGGTGAAGGTTGCCATGCAGCTATTGTGTAATCCCACCAGCTTGACTGACAATGAAGCAAAAAGCCAGGTAAAGCAGAGGTCATGCATCATCCCATTGCTGTTCTGCAAGCATGGTGTAAAGCTGTCACATCCCATGTAGGAGGCAAGTGTCTACTTCTACCACTACTAGATAACAACCACCTTTCTGCCCACAGAGCCAGGCTGCCAGACCTTCAGCTAGTCCTTGCAGGCAGCTCTGGTGAGGCGGGCAGGACTGGAGTGGGCTGCTCGGCATGGCAGGTGGAGTGGGCATTTAACAGTCCATCCACACTGCTATTTAGGACTGACAAAGTGCCTTAGAGTGGTCAGACCCAACAAAGGAGTGCCCTCTCCTGTACGGTAACTCCAGAATGAGGTCTCAAAGGCAGCACTGCCTTGGGACATACCCTGAGATCCCTTCCTGGTGCAAGAGGAGAGGATCTCTCTGTGGGCTTCATCTTACCTTGCATGCTTCACTCTGTTCGTGGGCAGGGGAAAGGAATGAGAGCATTGAGCAGGCTGCACACCAACCTGAGGAAGTGCAAGCTTGCTCCTGGGATCCACCACTGTGTCCCCAAGTACTCAATGACCTGTTACGGGTAGGGGTGGGCCCCACCATTACAGATAGCAACTGGAAGCCACTGCTAGGTCTCACCAGGGGAATTCAGCTTGGCTGACAGACTCCAGAGTGAATAGCTGCCAAAGGACAACCAAGAAACTGCAAATGATAGGCTATTTAATCACTGTGAATACATTTGTCCAAGCCCTATCTATATTGCTGTTCCTACTTGTTGTGGTTTAACCCCAGCCAGCAACTAAGCACCACGCAGACGCTCACTCACTTCCCCCCCACCGCCCAGTGGGATGGGGGAGAAAATCAGGAGAAGAAGTAAAACTCATGGGTTGAGATAAGAATGGTTTAATAGAACAGAAAAGAAGAAACTAATAATGATAGTGATAACACTAATGAAATAATAAAAGGATTGGAATATACAAATGATGCACAATGCAATTGCTCACCACCCACTGACTGACACCCCATTAGTCCCCGAGTGGTGATCCCCCGCCAGTTCATAAATATCACATGGTATGGAATACCCCATTGGCCAGTTTGGGTCAGCTGCCCTGACTGTGTTCCCTCCCAACTTCTTGTGCCCCTCCAGCTTTCTTGCCAGCTGGGCATCAGAAGCTGAAAAGCCTTGACTTTAGACTAAACACTACTTAGCAACAACTGAAAACATCAGTGTGTTATCAACATTCTTCTCATACCTAGCTCAAAAACATAGCACTATACCAGCTACTAGGAAGACAATTAACTCCATCCCAGCTGAAACCAGGACACTACTTCAATCTTGACGTTACCTGGCAGAGTCAGAAAGCTACCTATGTTGACCAGCTCAGAGATGAAGTTGGATTTATAACCGCAACAGTCCTCGATCCCTGTCAGCTTTACCCATGACATTAGATTAAGTTGTTTCTCATAACTAGAACAGACAAAAATCATGTCTGTTCAGTCCCTCTCCAGTCTCAGAACCCTCTGATTTGGCTCTTAATTGAAAGAAACACCACTTTTCTAAAATCTTGCTACAGCTTTCTATATGGGTTACCATGGTGCTCACACCCCTTTGGGGGATCACATTATTCCTTCTCCTGCTCAGCCACTGCATCCAGCTGCTTTGTAAGTTACTTTTCAACCTGGGCAGAACTTGCTGATTTCTTTTAGCAGACACCAACACAACTTCTTCAGCTGAGACGGATAATAGAAGATTTCCATTTCCTGGTATATGCAGCTAGCCTTTAATCACTGATCTGGGACATGAACGCTCAGGCTGACACAAGTGATTCGCAGTTCCTGGAAATGCCACATAGGTTTTGTAGCAAAGGGATGGAATTGGGCAGACGGATGATTCCAGCGTGGGCACTGCTCCTTTGCAGGGGATCCCTTGAGTACATGCTGTCACCAAACATCACTCAGCTCTCTAGATACGCACTTTCAAACAGTTCTCTCTCAGGAAAGCATCAATAAAGCAAACACATGTAATTGTTTTTAATGAGAAAAGACCATAAACAAAGGCTTTTCTTTGCTGTGAATGATACACTTCGATTTTCACTATTTAGAGAAATATGTCACCATCTATCTATATTGCTGCTGGTGTTCTGTTGTTTCATCAGCAGAAATAAATAAGTAGCTAGCTCAGGAGAAAGGCTGAGCTTTTAATTATGCAGTATACTACATAGAAAGTATACCAGAAATAGCTGGCATATAATACAGAATTTGTTAATATACATCAGGAAAATTAACAAAATATTAGTTCTTTGGTAAGTATCATCATTTGGTAAGTATAGATGTATCAGGCTATACTTCTGCCACATAATCCTACGAAGTGAAATTGATTTACATCACCAGATAAATCTGAACTCCATAAAGTAGCTATTTTTAACTTCTGAAATAAATTTTATTTCCTTTTAGAATTTTGTTAGTTTTTGACATTCTATTACAGATATTTGCTTTGCTGGAAATAGCATTTGGTGGTAAGGCTTATTACTAGGATTCTGTTTGCAAATAAATCCCAGTGTTACTGAAGCTGTGGCGGAAGGAAGGTATTTGGAACATTTGCGAAATAGGATATTTGGATCATTGAAAGATGAGGACTTCTATCAGCTCTTTCCTTCAGTTAAGTGTATGATCAGGTAGTATGATGCTGAGGGCTAGGGCTGCTCTTTGTGTAATCAGAAGGTAGAGTACCAAGTTTACTTTATAAATAAAAAAGACTACAGTATGCTTGCTTGGTCATTCATCAGCCGAGTATCATTAGAATGTTTACAGTCACCAGCCTGCTCACTTTAAATTAAACGTGAGTCCATCCTAGAAATCCTTTTGCTAGAAATTCCAGTTTGAATTTTTGAATGAATAGCACCCCAACAATTTCCAGGGTTCATGTCTGTTGATCAAGGTGTTAGTCTAGCAACTTGTCCAAGATTAATGTTAGAAGACTGAGAATTCAAAAGAGCATCCCTTCACGTGCTTCACAAATTCTGAACACCATCTTTTCAACCATACCAAAAAGCCAAGCATCACTCAAGGGCCTCATAGTGAAGAGAAGTGCAAGTGATAAAGCACAAAGTTGTTTTTCTTGCTTGGTGACATTTCAGTCTATAGAATATGTATAGAACTAATACAGACAGATGTTAGCTGTCCTAGCAAGACCTATGAGCAGGACTTACAAGAAGCTTAAGCCTGAAGTAAAGATGTCAGAGATGCTCAGATCATGTTTGGGGTCAGGCCCTGCTTCATTCTAAAGAGGTCACATTCGATACAGACAGAAACTCAAAAGCTTTTGCTACCTGCCCAGTAAACTCAGCTGCAATTATGTATATTTAACATCACCAAAAAGTCTTGTTGCATGGGAGACCCCAAAGGTAATTTGAACTTTGTATCAAAACCTTTTTCTAAAGTGTTTCTGATTAAACAGTCATTTACACATTGAGATGACAGACATCTTGACCAAGTACAGCTGATCAAATTTTGTTGCAGAAACAAGGCACAGGATTTTAAAGCACATAAGATTATCTTTTAGGACAGTTAGAGATACTGGCTTCCAAGCAGCGAGCATATTAAATGTGTTTTTGCTGCTGCCAGTGGAATAAAAAGAAAGCAACAATATTTTAAAGACAAGTGCTATGCTTTAAACAATTTTTTTTTGTATTTTCCTTTTACTATTACACCTTGGTTTTATTACACATCTAGCACTGTCTGATACCAGGACACTACATGTTCTCCTTGGACAGCCCCTTTCAGCCATTACAAAATATTTTACAAAAATATCCAAATAAGAGTCAACAAATCTTTTACAATATAGGGTATTTTCCTTAAAAAGTAAAGCAGTGCTTCATCTATACACACTTTGACTTCAGATTAACAGCTCTTGTGGACCACATTATTTACTTAAATCCCAGATTAAGACTAGGTACAAATCTCAAATGGTTTAATAGCACTGTGGACTTATCTCTTCATTAAAACATATTTTGTTTGCTTTAGTTCATTTGAATTAGAGAACAATTACTTTCTTTAAACACAAGGAAAGACATTTTCAATTTTAGTATCTATTTGTAAAAGCAGTAACATCTCTCACTGCACAGAAATAAGTCAGGATGTTTACAGTGGAGTGGCTACTGTGCATTTCTCCTGGTTTTCCACCCTCAAGGCTCAAGCCTAGAGTGAATTTTTTCCTTCTTGTCTGTGAAATATGATGCTCTTTACCCACTGTGCTACTGGTACTACTGGAATTACTTCAGCCCCCCCCCAATGCAATTAGCCCACAGGAGCCAAAATTAAAAAAAGGCAAACAAAATGAGTTTTCTCTCTCCTGCCTTCTTAGGATCAAACCCAGGATTTAATGAATTACAACTTTAAAATTAAATTTAAAATTAAATTTAATGAATTACCTGTTCTTGTAAAATGTGGTTTGTATACAGAAGTAGACATTAGTCTTCACTGACCCTTCTCCCTTCTGAAAAATGACAGAGAATAAGTTGTTTCCCAGCCACCCAAGGCTCATGGAAAAGGGAGTGCTTATTAAAGCATTTATTCCAGCATGAGTTCTCATGCTGTAAAGTTTAGTTTTGTTCCAAAATTCGCTATCCTCTTATTCTTCATTCAAGTAATAAGATGGAGACCGTGATACTAAATAGTGTCAAGCTGACTTCTGCAAGTGTTTCTAAAAAAAACCCTGAACAGTAGAGCTGAAGCTTTCTAGAGATTAGATGATTTTTCCCTATCACCAGTGACTTCAACAAAATGCAGAACTTGGCCGAGACAGTACACATGTAATGCTGTTTCCATTGGCCACAACCTAAGGTCTTTGCAGAAAGGACTGTGCTCTTGTTTGTTTGACTTTCTGCTTCTGGTCCCCCTGAAGAATCAGCTATTATAGCTTAAAACCTGTTAAAATATATCTTGGTTTCAGAGCTTAGAAGCTGATCATCTGTAACTCAGGATCTGTAAACACACTTATTAGCAGAAAAGAAGGATCCGTAAAGATGACGGATGAATGATGAAAGGTATTTTATTTATATGAGTCAGATCTGTTCACAGTCTCTCAAACGGCAATGTCCTCACCTCCGTGGGTAGGTGAGGGCTCTGCTTCTTTATCCCCTCAGGGTAAGACTCTAATACTTTCTTAAGATTGTTACAGAGCATTAAAAAGATTACTTCACAGAAGCCCCTTATACCAACACCCAGCAAAACAGACACAACACGTGCTAACACACGACAATCTATTGCCCTACACGATGTTCTTGATGAGCAAACTCCTTTCAGCTTGTCATATTGCAACAACAGGAATTGAAGTTCAGGCAGACAGAGATACATTTTTCACTTTAGCGTTAAGTTTGTGTAACACATATCTCATGGAAAGAGAGACTACTTTTAAGAGTAGAACCAAAACAAAAGAAAAAAACCCACAAAGATTAGACAGCAGGGAGAGGTCTTTCCCTCTGAGGCTGGGAGGAGGGGTTGTCGCACGTGCACAAAGCAGTCCTTGTAGTTTTTCCTTGGCAGGTCATTTGGTAAACCCTTCCACTTCTATTGCAATGCTCAAGAGCCCAAATCCAAAGTGGTTCTGGGCTTTCTTAGTGGTTGTGTACTTGTGCCAACTAGGAAGTAATTTTGCATGATGCCATGCAAAAGAGTGACCTTACCTCTACCATCACAGGCCCACACTGTGAAATGGATATTGGCAGAGAGGAGGTGTCCTGGGGATCCTGAATTGTCCCCTCCAGAACGAGTGCACCACAGCAACATACACCCTGGGTGCAGGGGGTTCACTTCCCGGGGTGGGGTACTCACCCACATCTGGGGTGGCAGGGGTGTACGACAGGGCAGGATTGCACAGAGCTGAGGCACCCACACCTCCCACAGCAGGGGTGTGCGGGCAGGGGGGCCTGCACACCCAGACGATGAAGGCTGTACATGAAGCCCACAGCCTGGGAGGGCGATGTACGTGTGCACACAAGTCTGTGTGCGTGTGGCGCGTGCTGGGCTCAGTTGCAGAAGGTGATTTAGAAATTTGTAGTTGCATGTTACCACTTGTGACTGGTATTGTGGTTATCTGTTGCATGGCTGATATCGATCCTGAATGTATTGTCCAATGATTGGCAGTTCATTACGCACCATTAATGGATCAACACACTACTTGAACCCTGAATTGGCTTAAACTGTGTGAACTGATGCTACAGTGTTTAGTCAGTGAGTGGAACAATGAGCCGAATTTTGTCAAATCCTCCTCAATTTGTCTGGGTAACCCAGCTGATGAACACTGCGAAATAAGAGTTTCTAATGCATCCATGGGACCAGGAAGAAGAGCAGCACCTTTCTCCTGCTGTCTTAATCCTCACTACATGCGCCATTGCAACACACCCCTGAAGGCAGCATTGCAGGGTTTCATTGCATGAATATCGCTGATCCTCTGCATGGCCAGAACGCAGGTACTTCAGTCTGGGAGCAGTTGGCTAATTATCGTGACAGCAATTAACCCAAACATTGTTCTGCCAAAGTCACTGATGATGACGTCTGGGCTACCTTGCTTAGTCTTCCTTGATTTCTCCATTTTGTGTCATTATCGACTTCTTTCCCCTCCAGTGAAGCAGGGTAGAGTGCAATAGTTGCTGCCCTGTTGCAGAGCTGCGGGTATGCCACGCAGCACTCTGTGCACCAGCAGAAGTGCTGCTCATGCAGCTACAGCCATTTGTTTGCAACAGTGGGTTTGAATACCATCTCCATTGAGCTGTTCCGGGGGGTTGGGGGGAGTGTAGAGGAAGTTCTCACTGCAGTATCAGCATCCAACACTGACTGTAAGTTACCTGCAGTCATTCTGCCCGGAAAAAGGGACATTTTTATCGTATGCATATTTATGCTCAGCAGTAACCATCTTACAGAGAAATGGGAAGCAGTTTAACTTTGATGGCTGATTTTAAGTTTTCCCACTCTACCCCATGAAAATAGAGTTGGCAGCGTACATTCTCAGAGAGCACATTAGCACTGAATTCATTCAAAGCTCCCCGTGTGGGCAGGAAAAGGACTGGAGCTATTCTTACATTATTCATGGCAAGCTTTGGCAACTTGCTTGGTGTCAGCATTCACAGCTTCTGCTCTGTAGTGTCTCCATTGTCCCACACGTCTCCCATGTTCAGGCTCAGCATTTCCAACAGTAATAAATACGTTACAGGCTTCCGATGTCATTATGCAAAGGCAGGGAGGAAAGCACTAAGGCAGCCTGTATGCCAAAAGGATAAGGAAGGCACCTCCTCCATCTCTTTCTTTTGCTGGTGATCCTGCACCTCTTTTTTTCAGAACACAGCTCGTCCTTTTGGCAGAATCGGACATATTCAAACTCTTTCTCCACTTCTTCAACTTTCTTTTGTGCCATTAAGCAGTTGCCCTTGAAATTCTCTTGGCTGGGCAGGACCATGCAAGGAAAAGACTAGGGGCAGGGTAACGAATGGCAACAAACAGACCTGGCAGCAGTAAACGAAGGTGTGTGAATGCCCATTTCAAAACTTCCATAGTATTCTCATTTTGTCAGCTCACTGTTATCCCAGATCATCCTTCATTCACCCTCCATCATGTATAATTTGTAGTTGTTACTCTTTCTGTTGACATATGTGTGATAACTTAAAACTCCTCACCTATGGAGGCATAATAATATATCAATCCACCACCAGCAACCAGCTGAAGCCGGAAGTTATTAAAGAATAAAAAAATACATTTATTTAAGAATGACCTGCCTGTGCTGACATATGGCATTTCTGGTACCAGCTGGATTCCTTTGAGAATAAGGTGCAGACTGACTTTTCCGGAAAGGGCATGTTTGTAGGCAGTCTGGAGGCTTCGCTTTTGGGTGAGACATTGCCCCTTTCTAGGAGCAAAGGCATTTCCTTTGCTGTGTCCCGCTTCCCCCCTGCTGGCTCTGATGCTGTGTCCGTCTTCAGGGGAGCTTTGTGAGGGCAGTCTTCTCACTTTTCATTTAATATCTCCTAGTCTTGAGTGGTGGAGAAATATCCACACAAAATTATATTGTTAACATTTCCGAAAGCCACAAAGTGGCTGTAAAGGACGGGTCCCCAGCATGGTGTTGGACTCCAACGTCATTTTTTAGATGATTTTGAAAGTGTTTCCTTTTATATCACATAGCTTTCCTCCAAAGCACGTGATTGAACTGAACTTCAATGGCTTTGTCTGGGTCCCTGTTCACAAGTTTTCCTTGTACCACGCTTGAGATGAGATAAAACCACTGAGGCTCCTTTAAAGTTGTGAAATGTGCTGTCTGACATTGTTGCCCTGGGGTTTGGTGTGGAAGAAAGACAAATGGAAAATACAATTTTCCTTAAATCCCTGCTGTCCTTTGCTTGAGCATTTGACTCTAATCCTCCTTAGTTGTAAGAAGTTTATTATTTGTTTAATGTCCCTTTTGCGCCGCTGAAAATAATAGAATTAAGAGAAACAGGATGATTAATAGTTGCTTATGGAAATAATAAAGTAAACTGACAGCTCCTTCACATCAGCATAGTGCTCGGGCCAGCTGCACAGGGAGGCCATGGGGACAGGGATTTTGCAAAGTCGTGATGCAGGGAGCCCATGCCCAGCCTCGCACCAAGGCCCATAGCTGCAGCACTGGGGACAACTGCAGCTTTCCGAGACCTGCGCTCTGGCTCAGACCTAATTCAGACTCAAGCCTTATTGTCATGGCCAGGAGACCGCCAGGAGACAACCATTGCTTATTCTTGGGGAGGACCAAGGGCACAATGCCAGCAGTTCCCAAACAGAGGGCTCCAGGACCATCGTCTGTGGAGATCGTTTTATTTCACTTACTGCTGACTCTCCTCCAGTTTGTTCAATGGGTGTCTGAGATGTTCATTACAATGAAGCAAGTGGCCTGTGAAGGCAACTGAAAACACATATTGCTGTCTTCTCGATGGCCACCAATCTACCAACAAGTGGAATCCAATTTTATATTTAGTGAGTGTTCCAGAGGGAAAAGCAAATCTAATAGACTTATTTCATTCCTAACTGCTTTAATGCCGTTCTCCTTCTCCATATCCACTTGGAGAGCAAATTCAATTAAAATGTCCTTGCCAATTTACAGAATGATTAACATGTTAATGATTTTGCAGTTTTACAGAAAGGGAACAAGGAGAGAGGAAATAGCTTAGCAAATCCAGCCATACTATGGTCATGAAGAGTTATGGAGGGCTGCGGGCACTGGGTTGCTAGGAGAAATCCCAGCCCAGGCCAGAGCTGCCTCCAGCTCTCCCCTTGCCTGGGGCAGAATGGTCTCTTTCACCACCAAAACCAAACCCGAGCAGCACTGGGATAGCAGGGAGGTCACAAGGCAGATGTAGATGAGGACAGACACACACGGTGTAATTCTTATCAGTAGATGGATAGGAAGAGCGAGTACAGTTACGCTACGCCCACAGCAGCTCTGTCCCTCACACTGCGAAGGATGAAGATTTATTGCACTGAATCCAGCAGCACTGCACTTGTTTCAAACCCATGTTAGTGAGAACTGGGCTGGGCTGCAATTTCTGCAAGCATTTCAGTGACGCCTTACTGGCACAGCAGGACTTCAGCCCATTGCTGCGGGTGATAGTCCAGTGTGGGCAAACAGTGGGAGACTCTTGTTTCAGATTACACCCACCTCAGTAAACTATTAAAAACAAGCAAAAAAAAAAAAAAAAA
Source organism: Pandion haliaetus (assembly GCA_013401275.1). Taxonomy (NCBI): domain Eukaryota; kingdom Metazoa; phylum Chordata; class Aves; order Accipitriformes; family Pandionidae; genus Pandion; species Pandion haliaetus. Next base: position 112,011 of record VYZV01044418.1, read on the forward strand.
AANAGCTCAAAGCCAAAGTCTGGTTACTGCACAGCTCCACGAAATGCTCTGGGAGCGCCTGGCAGCTCCTTAGAGGTGGCACACTGTGAACCTGCAGTGTAAGCAGGCAGCAGGTTTCATCTCCCCCTGCATGGTGGCTTTGCTCCTGGCACCCAGGGGAGCAAAGGGCCAAAAGTGATCTTGAGGACACCTTCATGAGCTGCTGTCATGGTGGTTTCCCCCAAAAGTCAGGGGTTTCTCACATGCTCAAAGTACCTAATGGCTCCGTGAGTAAAGCACCGACTATCCCCTCATTTGGAATAGAAAGATTTCTTTTTTTTATATTAACTCCTTGTTAAGTTTCCACTTGAACACCAGTGGTGGTAGTTGTCTTTCAAGGGGTGAGCTGTCATTTCAAAACCTTCCCCCTCACTAACTGCCCTTATTATGGCCCAGAAAAACATTACAGATTTCAGAACAGTGAGACCATACTTTTTCCTTTTTCTTCCCAAAAGCAAATACTAGCAGTGTTGCCAAACCTCAAATCTAACATGCCATTTATGCCTCAGGCAAAGAAAATTTAGGAGAGTAGAGCTGGGAACAATGGCAGCTGATGAACCCCCCCCATACTTTGGCAGTGGGAGCAATCTGAATGAGGATCTGCCTGGTAAGAAGAGTTAGGTTGGGGTGCAAGAAAAAGAAAAGAAAAAAGGAAAGAAGAAAAGAAAAAAGGAAAGAAAAAAAGAAAGGAAGAAAGAAAATTAAAAGAAAAGAAAAAGAGAAGCTCCTATAAAAAAATGACAACATGAAGAGCAAAGGCATTAAGATCCCTGCAGTGGCTAAGCGCTAAGGATGTGCCTGCACAATGTTGTCGATGATCGTGGCAGCAGGACACGTGTTCTTTCTCGAGCCACTTTTTTGGAAGAGCTGTTGGGGAAAGCTCTGAGGGCCTTGGCTGAGTTCAGCTGCTGGGATTTCATTGTGTCTTGGCTCTCCCTAGATTTGTACAAGAGCACATTTGTACAAGCTTTGGCACTTCACACCAAGGATTACTTGTGAAAACAGTGGTCAGTTTGGAGAGCACCAAACGTGTATTAAACTGATAATTTCCCCTTGCTTAGGATTTTCTGTGACAATGTCCCACATATTTCAGATTGCACAGGTTGCATAAATTAATGGCAGCTGATGGATTAACCCAAAGGCCAGATTCAGCAAACTAAGCAAGACTGTAATACTAAACCATAACTATGCTGTTAGGAGACATTATAATCCAGCAGGTTTAAAAAAAAGCAAGCACCCCCTCCCCATACCATTTGTAAGCTTTGTAAAATTGCCTAATTAGAGTATATTTTACAAGGACTTTTGGCAGCAGCATTGACTTGCTAGCCAGATTAACGTGACAGAGCGTGACAATGGCTTCTCTCTGAAGTTTGCCAGACCCCACAGCTAGATCAGGGCTGCACAGTTTATCTTGGGCAGATACAGCTTCAGCACCAGCAAAACAGTTCAAAGAAGTGGGAGGTGACTTGAAGCCATGGATGTCTGAAGATATTAATGGCAATACTTGGCTGCTCCAGCTCCTTCCCTCTGTGTCTCCAAAAGCTCTGCTCGGCATGGCTACATTTTTCCTGAAAGGCCTGACAAGCTTCAAATGGACATCTTTCTTTTGGTCGGAGAAATTACTCAGGACATAAAGATGACTTTTTTAACCTGTCCGCCCACCGGGATGTTGTTAGAGACCACAGCTGAGGCTGCCGCCGATTATGCTGTAAGCACACATGGAGAGATGCAGCCCTTACCCAATGGATGCATTCATTCTGCTGGTCCACAGATTTGTTTCTTTTAGAGAGAAACTGCATTTTGAGCACAAGAGAATCAAAGCTTAGAGATGCCTGGAGAATTTGGGGCAGGAGGCCTGGATTTGGATTACGCCTTTGCAGAAAGCAAAGCGCTCACCTGTTGGGAAGATGGACAGCCCTGGCATACCAGGCCTGCCCTGGCCATCCCAGATAAGTTCTCTGTCCTTCAGAAACCTCCTTTGACTCTGGGTTTCCCCTCAACAGGGCACAGGCAGGAAGGGACAGCTGAAGAGACTGACTCAACATCATTAAAAGGATGATAGCAGAGGTAGGGCTTCTCCCCACCAGCAGACAACCTTTCTGCGCTGAAGGTGCTTTTTAGTTACATAGTCCTTTAGCTGTCAATATTTATGAACAAGAAATAGAAACGCATGCCAGCCCCTGGCATTAATTCTGGACCATGCATCTGCAGAGCTTGGAGTAAACTAGGAAAATAACTGTTGAATAAGTTGGGATTTCCCCTGCATCCTTCCTTCAAGCTGGAAGAGCTACACTGTGGGATTTTGAAGAAGCCCCAGTCACCCCAGAGAAGCGATGGCAGCTTGGCCATGTTCTCCAGGTGTTTCCCGAAATGGCCAGAAAGCCAGAAACACTCTCCTGGTGTGCTCTGAGGGGCTGGTCTGCCACAGGGACCAGGTCCCTCCAGCGCTGTTCGAATGAGCTACAGTACATAGGTGTAAGATTTGCTGGGCCAAAGCTAGGGAGCGGCTTAACCATGGAACAGTAAAACAACACACAGAGCTGCATTTTAAGACTGATTGTTTTTTCTGGCTTAAATTACAAATGAAAATGTACATGTTATGTTGCCTGGGAAGATGGTCATTCATCAAATGCCAGTGAGCTGACTGTACTTCTAGAAAGATTTTCTGAGCTTTCTGAATGAACAATGAAAAGAGAAAGAGAAAAGGTGCACTTTTTTTTTTTAAAAGAAAGACTTTTCTGCCAGTAAAATGCCTGTGACGAATGCAAGCAAAACACAACCAAAGGGGAAATTTTTCCCTATGAAAAATTTTATATCAAAAGCAAATATAGGTAATTTCACCCGAAAGAGGAGGACAAATGTGTTAGTCATAGAAGTCCTTTCTGAAGTAATAGGCTTTGTTGCTTTCTGGTTTATTCCATGTAAAACTTTGAATCTGGAGTGAGCATTGACCTGGGCTCAGGCAGCCACATTAACCAATGCCCCTTCAGCTTAAAAAAATAGATTGTCACATCATATTTGCCCTCCTGTCCCAGCATAACCTGCTCTTTCCCTGGAAGCCCATGCTGGCTGACAGACTTCAGGATTACTGGCATAACTCACTCGGCCACAGTTTGTTGCCGGCAGCCCGTTCAGTGGCACACAAGGGTCTGGCATTTGTGTCAAAAGAGATAAAAGCTAGTTTGAACAATGTGAAATTACAGGTGCTGCTTGGTCTTGCAATTCAGAAACTGAGCTGAACAGTTTTACTGCCTTTTGCTGTGAACAGAGAGAAAAAGAGGACAAGAGGTAATCGTGGTGTCATCTACTGCAGCAATGTTACAGAGGACTTTACCCTAATTTAAATCACACTGATGTGAGGGACAGTGCTGTCTCTGACTTACTGAAGTGGGTTAACATGGAAAGCCTCTCAGAGCTTCCTATAATGCTCTGCTTCATGTGGATGCCATCCTTGCTACAGCATGGAGGAACCTTCCCTTTCCCATGACATACCATTCAGTACAAAACCACTCCAAACAAAACCAGCAAACCTCCCCTCCCAAAACAAATGACTTTCCCCTCATCATATGGTATTTCAAAAGGGCAAGGTCTTTAAATAACGAGGACAGACATCCTCCCCTTCCACCTCCTTCAGCATGCAGCATGGGCTGAGGCACAACGTGCCAAGGGAGCTGCTGCCCCGCTGCTGCATTTGCTGCAGGAGCCGGGCAGTGCGGAGTTTCAGCGCTGTGTGGTACAGCCAGCCAAGGCCACATGCTGAACTCTGCAGATAAAAATAAATATTGAACAGCTGCTCTTTCAGGCAGCTTTATTCATCCTGCCCAGCAAAGGAGGCAGGGACCCAAAGGAGAGGTAGTCTGTGGTTGTGGCAGTAATGCACAGAGGATGCTGCAGGTGTGGAAGGGGAGGAGCTGCGGGTCCTGGTACCATCTTCTAGCTTTTCCTCACTTCTGTCTCATACCCCTAAGTGCTCCGAATGTGAAATGTGGTTGGTTCTGGGAAAAAACAAAGTTATCTCTGGTGTGTCTTTGTCACTGCTAAAATAGAGCATAGTGCTGCTAAAAACCCTGATTTCATCACTCTGCCTTTTCACATCAGCGTGCCACATTTCTCTTTCTGAGCTGTGTGACTCCACTCTTTCTTCCCAGAGCTTGTGCTGATTTCCAGATCTTATCCTATTGCACAGACCTCTCAATTAAACCTGTCCTTACCCGCTTGATCCTAGCAGCCCTAAAAGACTGGCCAGGGCTTTTAAGTGCCCTATTCTTTCATGTGCAAGTATTGCACTGAACTGTTCAAGCCATCCCTTTACAAACTGCCTCTGTGGACCTGGATATGCCAGCACCTCTCGGGCAAGATGAAGCAAAGAGCAAAACAAATCAGGGATGGGGAAACCACCAATCTACCCTTTCCCCCTCCTGCTTACCCTTCTGCCAATATCAGAAGGGAAATGGGCCAAAGCTTGATGCTTTTTAATGTGAATGAGACACTTTGATATTGCTGGGGAGGGAGCTGATCAGACAAGCTCCGCTATTCTTAATTCTGGCAAACAACGGAGCAGTATGTTATCGACCCTTGCCTCAGGCGAGGCCAGCTTAGATCAAGCAGGAAACCAAATGTTGATGTTTCAGAGATTTCTTAGCTCTGAGGTACTCTAACACACTGAAATATTTGTACCAGAGAAATGAGATTCAATGCACTCGCTATTTTCTCACACTGTTTGAACACCCACGAGGGGTTCCCATGAATGCCTGCCTGAAAGCAGGCAGGGGGTTGCTGATGCCATAATTATCTTGAAATGGTTGCATTGCTTTTTTATTGGATTAGCTTTAAAAGCACAAATATGAGCTTTCTGTGGGATGCTTCAGTGTAATTAGATGTTGGAAGACATGTAAATATATATATGCCAGAGCTGAAGCTAACTCAATCCGTTGCTTATGAGCAGGCAACAGTGTCACTTTGTCATCTCTGGCTTGCGTAGAGTCACTGTGTAAGCCTTAAGCTGGAGTTTGGGGTTGCATTGAGCATGGGTCTATTTAAGGTCACTTAGGACAGGAGCTGAACAAAGGATTAATATGAGTCTGACAAAAATCATGTTTGAAAATATATTTATTCTGTCAGATTTCATGAGTGGTAGCTATTGCTCCATTCAAGCTGAATGATAGCGTTCAGCATGCACACTTACTCATCCTGACAGCTAACAAGATAAACATGTCAACATGTGATTTGCCAAATATTTTCCCATGGAATTCAGGCAGGAGTTGCCAATGGAGCTGGCTTTCGAGTGGAGGGACCGAGGCATTTGAGTATACACACATGCGCTATGTACAGCAAGCAAATCCCACACCCAACCAGCGAGGGACCTTTTCCACCACACTGGCCAAAACTTAGGTTCAATGGTGCTCTTCAGCTCTGCCCACCATGACGCTCTCTTCTGACCCTTTAGTAAATCTCAAAAAATCCTATTTTTGCAGCACAGGATAATTGCAAGGGGAAGATCTGATATTCCTGCAGGTTCAATAGATGCAAGGAGCTGGGCAATGTTTACTAGGCCTTGGCAGCAGTGGATGCAAAGGGCAGTCCTGGCAGGCCCCCAGATGGCTTTACCTTTCATTGTGGGGTAATTCTTCCTGAAGACTGAGCTTGTGACCTTTATCATAGAGGGTTTTATTTACAGATTGAGAAATGGCAGGGTGTCCTTTAAGATGAAAGGAATCAAAACACAAGGGAAAAAGATTTTGCAGAGCAAAAGATCTGACTGGAGAACTGTTTAGAGAAGTCTGTATAAACAGACCTGTTAGGCTGATATCTCACATTTTAGCCACAGCTTTTTGGAGCCTTTAACTAGATAATGAAGGGATTTTTAGGCTTTGGACTCCCTGGTGCATCTGTCTTATTAATAACACTGCATCTATTTCCTCATGTGTTTGCAGCTGACTCTGGTTTAATTTTTACCTGCCTTCCCTATTTTATGTTCCCTTTCTGTCCTCGTACCTGTTACCAGCAGGTAACAGCCACTGCTTTAACATTTTTTTGTCTTGAAGATGCTGAGAAGCATTTTTCAGCCTCCTGGCCTCATCCAAGTGTCTATTCCCACCTATGAAAGAGGATTAATTGCTATGTTGCCAATAATGTCCCCTGTGTGATGGGTAGGGATCATGTCACACCACAGAAATTAATCCAGACTCAGCAAGAGGCAGGTGACTGTGACAGGCACCGGGCAGAGATGTCCCCTGCTAGCCCCAGCCCCGCTGCATGGTGCATGGCATGGAGAGGAGAGCAGCCCAGGCCAGGCAGCTAGCCAGGACCTTAATAGCCCTGCTTGTTGTCAACCACCCCCCCAGTAGTCCAAAGTGGGACCTTGGACTCCAGGCTGGGCACCACCATGCTGCCACCATGCTTCCCACCAGAGGGAAGCATCCACTGCCTTCCCCACCAGTTTAAGGGATGCTCAGAAGAGCAGGGTCCCTCCCCTCTATTCCCCAGGAGACACATCAACAGGAAGTTTGTGGCAAAGGCTGAAGTGCCTCCAGAAAAGCACAAGTAAAGTTCTGATATGAGGAGATCACCCACTGCATCAGCCTGTGCTGAGGAAAGGGGATGTCCTCTGTCAAGCTGCCTCCTAAAGATAGTGTTGGGATGACGGGCAAACCACTGGCTTTCCCCTTCATGGCTTGCCCTCACAGCAACTGGCTATGTTTTAAGCTGAATCCACCACACTAATATTTTACTGGAAGAAATCTTTAAATAACAACAAACAACTACATATTATTCCAAAGAAGAACTAGGAGGATAAATGATGATTTACTTAATGCTCAGCTCTTCTTAAAGGTGTAAATCTCTCATAAACACTGCTGGTGGTTAACAATCAACCCACCTTTCAGGCAGCCCAACATAGCCACCATTAGTATTGGTCACAGAGCAGTGAAGGTTCCTGGCATCCTACAGACATAATAAAAATAGTTTGCAATTCTACAATTGGGAAATATTTGAGCCTGATAATGCTGCTGTGAGCTGTCCCCATCTGAGGGAGGAGGGGATCGAGGTTAACCACCTGTCCATGGCCACACAGGAGAGGGTGGAGCAGACGTGAGCAGGGCTCTGCTGGCTACCTGGCTGAGCTCCCCACCTGCATCTCCCTCCACCTCCAGTGGCTCATCCATATCCTACTACCCATCTGTCAAGAAAATGTGAGATATCTGGGTACTAAAGTAGTCAGTGAAATAAAAATGTAATCTGCCCATAAGGATCTCCTAGTTCCCAGTAGTTTTTGGCTTAGCTTGCTTCTGAAATACTTCATCAGCATTTTAGTGGAAGATGCCTTTCAAAGGAGCTCACCTTCTGCAGCACCTGTAACAATCCTAAAAAGACACATGGCTCTCATTCCTCGCTTGTACAGCTTCTCTCCAACCCATGATGCACCCCAGCCATCATTTCAAGTGTTCACCACCCTACGCCAAAGCTGCATCCCATGCCCTGACCCAGCTTTGCTGTGGCTGTGCTGTAAGGGTGCCCCCGAGGCCAAACCCAATGCATTGTCCTCACCATGCTCTTGAGGGTGTCACGACAGAGTCTCCCCTTCCGGCCTCCCCTTTGCCTAATGCCTGCAAGAAAAATGCCCCCTCCACCACCTACAGGAGGCTCTGTTGATGCTTGTGCCACAGAAGCAATGAGTGAGCTTCCTCAGTGGAGTTATGTCTGCAGACCAGAAAATACTGGAACTGGCCAGCTCTGCAAGACTACCCATCATCTCTTATTTTTGATCTTGGTTAACCAGAAGACAGCATGCAGAAGTACTCCAACAGCAGCAGGCTTTGCATATGGACCATCCTTCCAGCTGTACTGGTGTCTCTGACTCCTGTTGATACAGCCTGGCCTCCCCTCCCCATTCCTCTGACCAACTCAGATGCTGATAAACTGTGGTGGTGTGTAGGTATATGATCCCATATAACAAACAAAAAAAGTGCTGCCTTATCTCAAAACCAGGCACTGTTAGAAATTCAGTTCAGACCAGGTGGTCTCATCTCAAAATGCCATATTTGCTCCTCTCTGGTGGACAGAATGGCCTCTGTGGGGTTTTGGACATTTAGCATGCCTTTGCTCTACAGGTCTCCTTTTCCAGCCCTTCTGTTACTGACCACTGGTGAAGCCATGATGCTGAGGAGAGAGAGGCTTCTTCCATCTCCTCGTGGCCTGCTGCTGGCTGGAGACGGGTGAGGGCTAAAGCCTTGAGCATTGTCTTTGGTCAGTCAGTGGAAACCGAAGGTCTTAGGGATGACTGAGCCCCTTGGGCCCTGCCTTCGACCTGCTGTAAGACAAACCTCAGTGGAAAATTGTCACAAGATCCCAGGAACCCAAGCAATGGAAACACTGTGGGGTATAGGCAGAGGCAAGGGACTTCCCTACAAGCCCTAAGGTGTGCTTTGGATGCGCTTTTACTTGGGGTGTTTCTATCAATTGGGAATTCCTATATTTGGAGACCAACCTGGAAGACCCAAAAGGACTGTGGGAGAGCACGGTGACCCTGAGGACCTTGGGACCTTCTGGTGGCCATTACCTCTCGTGTTTGGCTGGATGCTGCTCTCCCAGGGCTGATGTGGGTGCCTTTCCTTTGCACAGGAGGAGTACCGGGGCATTTTGTACAGCACAGACATTTGGGCAAACCTGCAGGAACATGAGCGTAAGTGCAGACAGCAACGGGGAGAGGAGTGCAGAAGCTGTTGGCTGAGACCTTTAAGGTCTGGATAGAGGTGTGTGTTGCTGAGGTCCTGCTTCCACTCCCTATGCCAAGAGAGACCTGGGAAGGGGAGTGCTGAGGAGAAGGGCTTTGAAGGAAGGCTGTGCGCTTGGTGGTACCCAGAAGGGGCAGTGTGGACACTGCAAGCCCTCACTTGGGTATGGTCTAGCTCAGTCCTCTAGGCATAATCCCTGCTCATAAATTTCTTCCTCAGCTTGCTCTAGTAGTTGGATACAAGATGTCTGCTTCCCAGAGCAGCTGCGGCTGAAGGCTTTGCCTCCACTGCTGGCAGTGGTGGTAAGACCAGCCTTTCTGGGGCAAAGAGGTTGTGCCCAGCGCCTCTGCAGAGGATCGGAAGGCAGCTTGTGTCCCTTCCCTGTTTCTCCCACAACCTTAAATGTGGGTATTTTTCCCTGAGTTAAACTGAAAAGGGCTATAAACCAAGGCTACACTTATACCAGAAATCAATAAGCTGCAATGGAGTTCTGTGGAAATACACTGTGCTGTGTGCAAAGGGCACAGATTCTTGTGGGAAAAAAAAATAAAAAAATTTCTTGTTTTGTGCCAGGATGGTTTTGGTCCAACCTGAGGATGCAGGTGTTTAGTCCCAGGACAGTGCAGGAGGGTGCAGGGCTCTCCTCCAGCGCTTGCACAGAGCGGGAGTCCCAGGGAGAGAGGAGGAGAGGCTGTGCAGAGGATTCTGAAAGCATTTTGGGGTGTTTTTCATCCAGTCATAATAGATGGTGAATTGGATACGGAGCAAATGTAACAGGAATAGCTTGAAGCTGTGGCTGCTCAGGCGCTGGAGAACCAGCCATCAGCTCCCACTGCACCGTCCTCAGATCCACTCCACGGCTGAGCGAGGCAGACAGTAACATACCTTGTAATTATAGGCTGCAAACAAGCAGTGTGAGATGACAAACAGGGAAAAGTATAGCCTATCAGAAGCAACTCAAATCACAGCTGTAAATATGATTGAAATGTACTTTAAAATGCAGAGATTTGCTGTAACTCTAAATACACTGGTAATGTGCTGTATTATATTTGTAATTTTACTGTAATGTAACTTAATGCTAGGTTATTTTTCAATATTTCAAGACACTGTCAAAAGGGTGAGTTGAATAAAGGAAAAAAACAATATAGTGGAACGTTTCAAAGAAATGTAACATCTAAAAAGAAAACACCACACACCAATATAAAAAAAAAAAGATTGAAAACGGATTTGTGAGTTATCTCCTGAATGCATTAGAATAGACAACATCAGAGGAGTTTTACCTTTCAACTTTCTCTTCTACTTCCTCATTGTTTGAAAAGTTAGTGAGAAGGGAATAAAAGCGAGCAGAATCTCATAGCCCAAAGATTAACTCTGTCACATTCAATGACAGGAGAAAAATGGGGAAAAAAAGGAAAGAATAAAAACCATTTAGGCCTCAAATTTGGAAATACCTATACTTCTGCTTTGGGGGATGCCCCTTGCCTCCCAAACTTTAGAAGGATATTAATTATTTTCATAAATGTCACTCCTTCTTTGGGGAAGAAAAGAAAATTATTCATGCAGAATATTTCCACTGGTTCCAGTTGTAACATCTTTGCTATTTGAAATGGTATGTAAGCAAAATGCATTCTTACATCCATTTATGGATATTTATGTCATACAGGGTATGCAACCTTGAACTTAGCAATTCACATACAAGAATATGAGCTGATAACAGATTTATTTATTTTACACCATCTTGTAGGGATATTTCACTAACAGGCCATTTTAAAAAAAAAAGAGTATCTTGACAAATAAAACTAGAACCGGTTATGGAGATCCCGCTGAAATTACAAATTGAAAAGGATTCATATGGGTGGAAAGTAACACAGCCCACGAAGAGGAGATGATGAACCTCTACAATGCATGAAAATGGAGCTATTTTGCAGGAAAGTCATTCCACAGCAATTTCTCTTTATAGGCATGTACTGTGCAAGTCAGGAAGTACACAGTGTGAAGCTTGCACTGCAATTTTTTTCCTCTCATCATTCCCAAAACAGTGTTCAAACCGATGGCATTTTAGATTTCTAATCGCTATTCCTTCTGTGTCAGGTTAAAAAACCCAAAACAGTTAGTGGATGTTTAACTATATGTTTAATTACGGAGTTTCAGTTCTAAAACCCAAGGTCTGATGCTAAGGTTGGGCTAAGGTCCCACTGAAGTTAATGAAATGTTTGTCTAAGTAAAAAAACCCAGGGCTAGCTCTGGAAGCCAGGTGCTTAGCTTATATCACATCTGCTTACTTACAGGTATGGCCAATAATATACGCAATTCCTGTTTGGATAGGGGGTTGCCTAATACAGCAAGTACACAAAGCACAGGTCCAGGATGATCATTTGAGTTTAAAGGGTGTTTTCTTGCTTTCGCAACTTTAATACTGCTAGTGCTGGATTTTTCTGCATGGCATTTACATGCACATACATACACGGACTTACTGTACCAGAGAACTCAAAGTTTTACTGGTGACTCACAGGTATCTACATGAATTACAGCTTATTACAATAATTAGGACCTGTAGATCTACTCTTTGAGTGCAGGTGTGGGAAGCAGATGAAAGTTTATTGTTTCAAATTACTTTAGCTTTCAATGCATTTTGGTAGTAGTGGTATGAAAAGACAAGACTGGGGCAATTCTGCCAAGATTTTTAATACCCTCCCTAATGCAATTAATATGTTAGAGCTGTGAAAAATAAACAAACAAAAAATTTTGTCAGAAGCTGGACAGGGTGAGTGGGGAGAGGAAGCTTTACCAGGTCAGTTACTTGGCATTCCTGACTGCAAAATAAGCCATAGCTGGTCAACCACAAATATTCACTCTGTACACCAGATTCCAGCTCATTTTTAACATTCGGCATTATTAACACACTCTGCGTCTGCTTACTTAATCATAACTAATACTGCTTGTTCCTTCTTTAAAGAATTTATCATCACGTGTTTTATACACCTCCCATAAGATCTGTCTGTATTTCCAACTGCTACACAGCTCAAGCAAAGTTTTGCTGTACGTTCAGTTACTTCTCAAATAAATTAAAACCTCTGAATTGTTTTTAAACGTGTAGGCAATACAAAAACTGAGACAAATTTCAGATTTTGAGACAACCTGAATTCTAGGAGATTGCATTAAGGAAAAATTCTTTGCTTGAGAATCATTATTAATTGCTGACAATGCAATAATTCTTAGATGACACAGTGAGATTTAGGCCTCTCTCAGTGAAGGGCAACAAAGCTGCATGGAGGGGGCTGCTCTGATCCTCCTCTGAAGTGCTGCAAAAGAAACTGAAAGAAGTCAAAATCCTGCAATTGTCCCAGGATCTTTTAGGAGCAAGTACACTAAGAATGAAAAGTTGAGGAGTTACTTTTATTAAACACAGCAAACAGCTCTCATTGCAGCCTGGTTTTCTTTTTGCTGGCAGTGACCAATTGTCCTTCAAGCTGACGGTCATATGACCGTTAATGACTCTGATATGAGAAAAAACCAAACACAGAAGGTGGAAAGGAAATTCTCTCCTCGTCTGTATGTGAAAAACCACCGAAACACAGTGCTGGTCCAGCTGAACACATGCTGCTGAAGGCTCTGCCATGCTCTGTGGCCCTTTCCTGCTCACACGAGGAGCAATGAAGACAGAAAGGCTCCTAAAGCACAGCTCTATTTACCTGAAACCAGGAGTCTGTAGCTTGGAGGAACTAAATGAACTAGACAAATAAACTCAGTTCTGTCTCCCCATTTAGACTCCTTGTCCCAATGCCTGTCCCCACCAGTTGCTTCTTCCAAGAACTTCTCTGTTTTCTACGCTGCCTTTTACACATGGAAAAAGGTTTACTAGGTCAATTGAAACAGCTGCTACATACCTTCAACTACTTCCTTCCTATACATTAAAAAAAGGGTAACCCTATTTTGATGTGCTAACAAAAAAATGTTTTTTGAATGCATTTAAATTAAAGCAAGTTCTGCAATTACTAATTTCTAGAACTGCGTGATCTGATTTTTTTAGGCTTCACATCCCCTCCATACATGTACCAGTAAGTCAGGAATGTGCCTCCAGATATCTCCTTTGTACATCTAATGACTCTTATCACAGGATCAAAACCATGGTAATCTTTGTAAAGATTTGCAAGCAAAATCTGTGTTTTACATCTAAATATGTCTGACATAACAAACCCACATCTTATAACATTATCTTACAAAAACAGAGTACTCTTATACTTTGCTATATACTTCATTAACACTGATGTAACAAAGCTAAATAGGTTTCCCGCTATGTGGCCCTCAGTAACTGCCTCTTCTCCCAGGCCGGTACGACTGTGAAACGCTTTCACATCCAAGTCCTTTTATTCTGGTGGCAGAGAAGCTTTATTTGCTTTAATATCACAAGAGTCGTTCCTGACAACCACGTGCACCTGTTTTTCTATTAAAAAAGCAAAACAGTTAACACAGATTAACCTGAAGTAACCATTTCAACTCGCTTCCATTTCTCTGTGTACAAAACTGCACAGGGCAGCGTCCCTTACCAATGCTGGAGAAGAAATGATGCCAAGGAATAGTGTTCAGATTACAAACGGGTAGATTGGAGTGGTCTCTCATGAGTGCACTTTACATGAATGCTTTACCAGCTGATCTGTCACAGTGATGACACCATGTTGTGGTTTCAGTTTCAGCCCAGCAGGTAAAAAAGCACCACGAAGCCTCTCGCTCACCCCCCACCCCCGCGCCTGGCCACGTTGGGATGAGGAGAAAATCCAAAGGCAGGCTCGTGGGTCGAGACAAGGACTGGGAGGGATCACTCCCCACTTATGGTCACGGGCAAAAGACAGGCTCAACTTGGGGAAGAAACAAAATCCATTTCATTTACTACAAATCAAATCAAAACCACGGATATTAGGAAGGAAACCCAAACATCAGAACACCTCCCCCCACTCCTCCCTCCTTCCCGGCTCAGCTCCATTCCCGGTGCTTTCTACCTCCTCCCCCCAGCGGCGCAGGGGAACAGGGGGTTGAGTCAGCTCGCCACACATTGTCCCTGCCGCTCTTTTCCTCAGGAGGAGGATTCCTCACTCGTCCCCTGCTCCACCGTGTGGTCCTTCCCACAGGAGACAGTCCTTCACCAACTTCT
>VYZV01044418.1:130349-211113 GCA_013401275.1 Pandion haliaetus
CCAAATCTAGAGCTGGGGTCAGCAGGTGAAAAAGCAAGTAATTGATGTATTAGGGAGTTTGAAGACTTAGTTATCAGTAAACTGTCTTCTTAAGCCACTGGCATTACTTCAAATTTTAACTTTAATTTATACCCTGAGAAGGATTCAGTGTCCTTAATTGTAACTACTAAGAAAATTGAGAGGATAGTAGATTAATTTGTAATAAAACCAAACACAGAGGGAAATCCTCTGACATTTCACTAACTTGTAAGTGCTTTATGAGGGATGACTCCTAATTATTTGTACTAAAGGCTCAGTAAGCACCAGGAACAGAAGCAGAATATGTGAGATTCATGTAGATTTCTGTTCAGGATAGTGAAGAAGGGCAGGACGTAGTTGTTTGCTGATTTTTCTCTGAATTGACTCCAGTAGGGCTTATTTCCTGAGCCATAAGAAAATTACTTTGGATTAAGAATAAATTGGACACTTTATTAAACTTACTCTGCAGTTTTATTATCCTAACTCTTATTCTTGAAAAAAAAACCCCAACACTTAAAATTTGGAATATATTCCTTTTCCAGGCTCATGGTATTACTATGCATGATAGTTTTTGTACTTTCCCCTTGATGTTATTTTCTAGAACTCTCTGTGCAGAACTTCGAAGAGAAGCATCTACAATTTCACATGCAGAGAGTCCAATTTTTTAACCACCATAAATTCTCCACATCTCCAAGTTTTCATCTGTTTTGAGGTCAAGAACCCCACCAAATTCTGATGTCTTTTCCATTCCAAACAGTGTATCAACCACAGTGAAGATGGACTGCAACAGTATTCAGATTTCAGCCAGGCTGGAGTATTATTTAGCTGCAAGGTTAATTCACCTACGGGGCATAAATTAGAAGGTGCCCACACCTCACCTGTTTTCAGGTTATGACTGAAGATAAAAGGTGCCTCATTAGAACAAACAGTGTCCCACACCTCTGGCCGCATCCATACTAGGAAATAGACCTTTTTTTTCATTTTTAACAAATTAAATCTGCACAGAAGGCATACCTTTAGGGTGTGCCAAGACCACCCAGCAAGATGGTTACTGAGGCAGAATTAGAACTTGGGAGTTCCTGGTTTATTGTCTTAAGTTAAAACCACTAGACTGAGCTTATTCTAAGGTAAAAAAAAAAAGTGGCCAAAAAGTAAACTTTTACAGCATGGCAGTAAATTTAGAGCTTGTTAGAATGTTGGAGATTAATGGCAACAGGAGGATTTTTGTAAAAATCAGGATAACTTTGGGAAAAAGAAAGAGACTAATGTAACTGCTTGCTCTGCTACAGTGCAGAACACCCGACGCCATCTGCCCACATTTGCAAATGTTTTTAAAGAAATTCCTACTGGCTTGACCAATGCTTATCTGAAGCTGCAATCTTTGTTTCTTCATATTTTAAGCCAGTGTAAATCAAAGGAACTCTGGGAGATCTTCCTACAGTTATTTTAAACTGGGCTGATCATTTTTTTCCATAGATGAATCTAAAAGTGATAAGTTAAAAAAACAGGTATCAATTTCACTTTGTTAGTTTACAACAATATAGTAACAGAGGTCTTTCAAAACTTTAGCTGGTCAGCAAAATGTTTCTGCAACTACTGCAAAACTCTTATACTTCTGTTTTAAAGGATCATCCATTACTGTGTGAACAAACACCACGCAATAAACAACGTTGCTACATTTGCAACTTCTCTGAAGTTTGCCAAATCCTGATGTCTCGTATAATCTTACACCTCAAACCAATTTAGAAGAATTGTAGCAGCAGCTCTGAGACTAACTGCTGCACAAACACAGAGCAGTAATGTTTTCCCCATCCATCACTTCACAGATGAGGGAGGGAGGGATAAAATTTTCGTTGACACCTAATAGAGCACACACAGCAAATGTTTACTCAGTTCTTCTACTTTGAAGATACTGTCAAGTGCTCCGCTGACAGCCATTACGGTTCCTGCTTGTTTAGACACAGCTCTGAAATGCAGAGATATGGAACTTGAAAAGTATTCAACTTCAGTGATTTCACAGTGTGATGACAATGTTATATATTACAAATCCATTGCAAATCCAAGTCTAAAAGACATACAAGTACTGCAGTTTGAGCTATAATTCGGGCTATTTGGGAGGAAAAAAGATCTTGTGACCCTGAGCTCTTCCTGAAGTTCTAGCATTTGGAGTGCAAAAAAAAGTATTC
This sequence comes from Pandion haliaetus, assembly GCA_013401275.1. Classification (NCBI taxonomy): domain Eukaryota; kingdom Metazoa; phylum Chordata; class Aves; order Accipitriformes; family Pandionidae; genus Pandion; species Pandion haliaetus. The sequence goes on from VYZV01044418.1 coordinate 132,554, forward strand.
ACCTCCACATGATCACTAAGCATGAAAACTCTCCTGTCATTCTACTTCTATGGGAGTATGGATGCAAAGGACCTCTGCACCGGGGGGATGAGCAGAAAGATTCTCCATTGCAATCCAACATTAGTTGTTAGAAAGAGGTCAACCAAACACCTGGACTCTGGTCAGTGTTCTTCAGTTCTGTTTTCTCTAGATGAAGCCTAGAGTTATCACCCTTTCCACAGGACCACAGGGCAACCACTTGGGCTGAGGTGAGTGGCCGAGCTACCCACTGCTCATTTATTATTTGTTTGTCACAGGAAGACGTGGTGTCAAGAACAGCTGTGTCACACACTTCTTGCAGAACATTCCCAACAAAGGCTTCTGGTCCTCACCCCATAAATTCAAGCTTATATAGTTCTGGGAATATAAAACACCCAGCGTGTTTTCAAATGTGTACAGGATGGAGAGCCCCCTAACCGGACAGCCTCCTGCGGAGCAGCCTCTGCTGATACCAGTAAGCACTGTTGGGATTTTGCTCAACAGAGAAGGATATGTACATTTTCTCTAACTTCTTTGAGTTCAAGTGAACACACGGTGTCAAACACCTGAAATGAGATTTTGCTCAATCAAAAGTAAAAGTCTACACTTCCTTCTATCACGTCTGCTTCCTTCTAACAACTTGGAAATTAATCCTCTCTTCATGTTTATAAATTTGTTCCTGTTGATAAATGGATTCATTTTTTCGTAATTTAGATAGGTTGTTGTTTAATACATATGATACTTATGCAGAGTTTACTGAATTATTTCATTTATTATCTTCTCATACCTACGGAGACACTACTGTTTATGAGAGGAATGAAAAGTTTCAAAAACTGCACATGCCAAAACCTAAGTTCATCTATTTAACAAGCTAAAGGTATTTCTGCATTAAAAAAAAAATAAACCCCCCCCAAAACCAACAAACCCCCACAACTTCATCATTTTATGATGATCTAACAAGACCAAATTTTTAAGTAATTTCTTCTACTGCTCATACTTATCCTTCCAATAAGCTTGCCATATAGCCAGAAGGGACTCCTGCTTGGAGGGACAGAAATACTAAAGCTAGGCTGAGTTCCCAATTGAGCTGTATCCTGCTTACCATTGCAAAAAAGGCATATAGGAATTCACAACAACTAGTGTGTATTTGCTTCTCAATGTTTCATGTTACAGGTTCAGGCTACATTATAAAGGCTTAAAATAACTACTATGCAGAACTCAGCATTGGGAATCACTGCTGAAGAGAAGCATGCATTTTCTTGTAGATATTTATAGCTTTCTCTGTTTCTATGATGAGCAATTTGGAGGGGTAAAGCTGTCAACATTTTATTTCCGTTCAGAAACTATGCAGTGATTTATGCCTGTTAAACTGTCCATGGTTAAATGCCTCATGACTCACTTTCTAGTAATTCTTTTTATTAAACTCATCTTACTGATGAGCTAAAGCTTCATAACAGCCACAGAAAGAACAGCACAGCAATTTTATTAAAAAATGTGGATATTTTGTTATCTGCTTTTGAACAATCATTAGCCTCTACATTGTGTATCATATTTAAAGCTGTGATACCTTTCTGTCCTAGTGATAGAAATTTAAAGCAAAATAAAAAATGATGACTTGAAGTGAAAAAGAACTGGGAAAATTGCTTTTAAGTACAGGCAATGATATGAATTCTTTGCAGCTGTATCACTGACATAATATCCCTGGAAAAAGCAAAAGGTATAGATAACTTAGGATAAGTAACATACTGAATAATCACATTCACAAAGGTGAAGTCAAAACATTCCAGAGATTACAACACAAGTCACAAAGAACCTCAGTGAAATCAGTTTCAAAGACATTCCCAAAGATTCAGTCCACGCACAGGATGTCAGTTTTATCAAGATGCATGCAGCACTATTACCTCAATTCCTACTAAGACTAAAGAATATAGTTGCCACTGTGTAAATCCAGAATTTTTTTGGCAACTTCTGCTCATAAAATACATGCTTTGATAAAAAGCAGAAATGAAGTGATCTCCAAGGTAAGAAAGCTTTTCTGTGTTATGTATAGAAAGGGAAATGTGTGTAAGGTATGCATTAATTTGGTTTAAGGTTAATATAAATGGCGTAAGCCTACTTGTTTTCCTTCCAGAAATCACTAACTTGGTTAACTGAGAGAAAACACAAAAATTATTTTCTCATTTCTATCCCTTGAATTTGCAGTCCAGCATCTTGCATATGCTCAGTTAAAAGTGTCACTTTTGCACAAAATTTTGCACTTCATCTTCAAAATTCTCTCAGTGGTATAAAAAGAAAATAGCAACTCATTTATGGGCAGCACAGCTTGACTGAGGTAGGAACTTCTGTATCCTAAACTTAACTTCAGGACTGACTGGCTGCATGGCTTTTGGAAAACCACTTGATGTATTCTCTTTTCCCATACTGCTCCACTGCATGGCCACTGACTTTGTGAAAGAGACTAAGCATGTGTGTGACAGTCCAAAGCTGTGAAATTATATGTATAGATGGCATTGTGTGCAACCATTTCGCGTACGTAATTATCTCACATCATTCCTGGATGCAAAGTACTGTACCATAGTTTAAAATGGATATGCCTAATGTCCGAATTCTATCTTGAAATGGGAGTATCTGGAGGAGGAATATTTCTTTTTGTTTGTTATGACAAATAGTAAATGCAAGTAGTAATGCAAATGCAAATAATGCAAGTAAAGTAAATGCAAACAGTAATTACTAAAAGACACATTTTACAGATGAATTCTCATGCAGCTAAAAGGCGTTATCTTCTTATTCCTCTCCTCCAGTCGAACCTCACCTCTGCTATGAACTTACGTTTTACATGCATCATGTATGTTAACACAGTTTTGTTAAATCAGTCTACACCAAACACCACTACCTACATTCAACCGTGAAACTGAGGTAGGTTTAGGTAGCGTTCCCCAACAAAACCAGCAAAGCAGAGTAAAACATTGGTACTTGAAGCCACAGACCCTGCCTCAGTGTTACCTTGCTCTAATTTTTGTGGTCCCTCCTCCAGAGCTTCCATCTTTGATTTCTGTAAACCTGATTTTCACATAGTTACGTAGAAAATCATGACTGGTGATGAAAACTCATTACATTGATCACAAAGCTCTGTCTGCCAGTAACACAGGTCAGTGATAATGGCAAGTGGTGTCCTGGGTGGAGCTCTCACCCATGTGCTTATGTGTTGCTCTTCAGAGCCATCTCAATCACATCTTGCAGTTCCTGAGCCCCAAGGCACAAAATACACCAAATTTTTCAGCCACCTAGTCATTCCTAATATCCGTATCACAGTACAGATGATGAGAAAGATGGAGTGAAAGACCAAAAAAACCCTGAGAAAATAGAAACTTTACATAAACTAAAGGAGGTTGATCTGTCCTGAAGTGAAATCAAACTGCAAGCTTGCAACTTCTGCAGAGAGCTGGACATAAAGTTGTCATCGAGGTCCCTCCTCCAAGGGCAAAGAGGATTACTAAGAAGAGAAGCACCTTAAAGCCTTAAGCAGGTTCTAGCACAATGTATTTATTAAACAATTGTAACTACAAATCAGAGCTCCATAGCTGGCCAAACTTTTGTGCAAAAGGGCTGGAACTTCCAGAAGTATCGACCACGAAAGACTAAGGTGTGCGTGTAGACAGTGCTTACATGCATTTGCTGTAGACAGAAGATTACAAAAGCTCTAAGTTAAAACACTTCCATAAGTGTGGTGCAAAGATAAAATGGACCGTGCACAAAATAGTATTCCTTTCTATTATATGTGATCAGGCTCTCCTATCATTTAGCAGAAAAGAGAAAAAGAAAAAAAACCCAGATGCTTCTCTTCCAGAAAGTCCTGAATTTTCCCATTCAAGAGCTGCGATGCATGCATCATTAATTTCTATGCAGAAAACATTGTTCACTTCAACAAGCAATTAGTGGTAACATTTCTATCCTATGCAGTGATGAGATTTTTATGCTAATCATTACACAGCAGTAAATTAATCATTTGGGCACATTTAGATGGTGTGTATATTTCATGAGACAGATACAGATATCAAGATCAGTTTGATATTTACTCATGGTAAATGGAAGTGTCTCAAGTCGTTATGGGGGAAGCATGCTAACTAAATATACAGCCAGAGATGTTTGCAGTGTAGCAGCGGCAGAAGCACTGCTTCATCTCTTGTTCCAGGAAACAGCTCTCTTTCTTTGTTTTTAATTATTTTAAGGGAGGTAAAAATCTTGTGGGATCACACAGAACTGAATCATTCAAAGTGTCAGTGAAACTCCAATCATGTCTTGTCACATGAAGGACAAAAGCACCAACTTGGTTTCCTATCCTGCAATTCTTCTTTTATTACTGGCAAAATTACCTATGTTACATTGTGCAGTATTGAAAAGAGACTTTTCATCAGCATTTGTGCTATAGTCTAGTCGGGTAAATGAATTATGTATTGGCTTCGTCCCTCTGTAACTATGTCTGAAAGCTCTGAATTGTAGCAGAAAGGAAGGCTACCCAGGGGCCTCCCTTCTCAGCAGATGCAAGAGATTTGTAATACCATGAGGAAAATGTTTATTTGAAATTTAAATTTTTGACATATATTTAAATACTACTGCTGTTTTTTCAACTCTTGGCTCACAGATCTTTGCAGGCAAAAAGCAACCTAGTCCAAAGCTGATAGTGTTTTATTTTATTGGAGGGAAATGTATCCATGGTCCTGTTATCTTAGAATGTCGCCAAAATACTTATGAAAAACACAGATTTATGGCAGCTGACCCTGACAATAATAGTAATATAAATAATATCCTCAGCTATTACTTTCTCAAATGAAGCTGAGAAAAATTCTCAGAAATCAAAGGTGGCATGCCAGTGGAAAGCAAAGTTATGTTGGCTTACCTGGATTGCTTTAGAAGAGCTCTTGAATTGAAAATTGACCAGCCGATATACGTTTAATTGCCACCAATTGAAACAGCATAATTGCTACACTGAACAGGGATAAAGATGAGCTATTGCACAGAAGGTACAAAATCCCACTGGGAAAGGAAAGAAATTTATTAGCATCTCTTCATTTATGGAAATTTTTGAGAGAGGTACATCTGAACAGGCAGGTTATCAGGACAGCACTGTGAACAGCTGAACTTTTAGGTCAGACAAAAAAGAATGGGTGATTCAAAAAGACAATGTCTTATTTTAATGAAATCTGGTTTTACATGTAAAAAAATCTTTGGTTTTCAATTTGAGAAGGAAAATATTTTTAATGTTACTATTTCCATAAAAATAAGAAGGCAATTTTTATTTTTGAACATTTTTTTCAAAATCCACTTTGCCACATTGCAAAGCTTCTCTCTAGAACTGTGTATCTGAAGTTGACGTGAAGGTTAAGTTTTCTTCAGGGGCATCACGGTCTTAATTTCTATGGCCTATCTTATGTAGCCTAGGAGCCAACAAGCACATCCTGGGATGCGCCGTGGCACCATGTGCATCCCACAGTGTTCTTTGCAGAGAGTATTCTTGACTCCAGAGATTCTCCATTTGACTTGAGGCAATGGAGAAAAACACAAATAAACCCTGTTTCCACGGGAACACAGGTTAAGTTTTGTAACAATAAATTTAACTTCACGGAGAACCCTTCTAGTCTCTGATGTACAAAGTGGCACACCTTGAGGGAAAAAGAGTGGAACACAGCTCAGGAAACAGTCAGTAATATTCTGAGAAGGTCAAAAGGCTGGATTTAGAGACAGCTGAGGATCTGTCAGTGGTTAGCACCACCAGCTATGCTCTTGTCAAGCAAATCAGAAAAAAGAAGCATAGGCATTGTGCCTTGAAAGCAGAGGAAATTTTTGCTAACTTTATTTCAATACTGTGTCTTTAAAAAGAAAGAGCAGAGTATCTCCAGGCAGCTTTTATGTTCCTGAAATGATTTGGAGGGAAAATTGAAATATTTAATAAATTTGATGTAAACCCGCTATTATCATGGTAAACAGATATCATGGTTATTAATTCTATAAAAATGAACGGCCCATCACTCAGCTATTGCTCAGCTGCAGGACTGATTAACAGCACCAGGGACTGCCTGCCATTTGGTTTAATACTCCACGTTGTTCGTCACGTTAGTTGTTTGGTGTTGATTATATTGCAGCAGTTATTCACATCAGTAAGTTTGCTTGTTGTAAAATTTAAAAGCACAAACAAGGATCATGTCACAAAGAAATGAGCAGAAATCATATGCCTTAAATATTGCCCAAGACCAGTTACATCTTCTCTACAGATACACCTGAAACTCATCTGAATATTCATAATCTTTGAGCAGGAAAAGAAAACAAAACCAAAACCCAATGAAGCATACAAGAATCAAATTCCCAGATTAATTCCTCCATCAAAGTGCATATGTCCCAGCATCCTCTCGCCTGGCTGCCAGCAGGGGAGGGGATCACCGCAAGAGAGGGGCAGCTGGGAATGGCTTCAGGAGACTGGATTAAAATCTGCTCTTACACTTGGTTTTGGATATCAGCTGGCAGGTAGTGAAGGTCACAAATTATAGCTGTGATGCCGTTTCTGAAACATCATGGCATTTCAGAGAAAAACTGCCATATGAAATTCTCTTTATGTCACTACGGTGAGTATTCCATCAGAAAGAAAAGGACATGCACAGCTTTCCACAGGGAGGTGCCCGAAGAAACACAGGAGATCTGGGAGTCCTGTGGTTGGCTTCCTATCCTCTATGTCCTGGTTTATCTGAGTCTTGCATGAAACAATCTTTAGTAAGATTTAACAGCAGGAGCTGAATGAACTATTAAAAGCCCTATTTTTTCAGCATTTTGACCATTATTTGACCACTGTGCCATACATTACCATTAAAACAGCCAAGAATAATTTGTCCTATAACCTGAAAACTGTATAGAAACTGCAGTATTATCTTAGAGTAAAAAGAAAGGGCTGTTTTATTAATAGTACATCACTCTAATGCATAGAGTGAAAGACCAAAGCCAAACCCATAAATATGTACACTAACTCAACACATTAATTATTCTGATGCAACAAATTTATTTGGTATATTTAAATGCTTATTATATCATAGTCAAAGAGGTATCATACCTTCATCAGAAATTTTAAAAGTACTTAAAAGAAGAAATATTAAGTGCAAATCACAAATGGAAGACATCAAAACAGCAAAAAGAAACAGGAATGTGTAAAAGAGCATGTGCTTTGAGGAAACAGACATAATAATGCACAAAATCAGGGTGAAAAACAGAATTTCCCACAGCTGTGGACCACATGCATTAGTGGACTCACAATCTTTACTGAAGAACAGAAAACCTCTTTCTTGCTGTTTTATTACCTTGGCAACATCTCCTCCATGTCAGCAATCACATAGGAGACAACAGTCCAAACAGCAGCACAGAGATTCATCTGGTTTGGATCCTGAACTGTCATTGTGTCCCCTTGAGAATGATGAAACCAGAAGTATTTACTGAGGTCATCACGCAAGCTGGCACCTACAGAGAAAAATGGGCAATATTCCATTATAGGAATAAAAATATTTAAAGAGGAATATAAACTTGAATTCATTCCTGGGCTGTTTATGATTAAATCCACATGCAACTGTATAAAGTTCCATATAATAACTGCACTGAGCTGTGGCATGTGCACTTTGTAGGTTTTAGGTTAATTGACTTGAGTGAGCATGAGGCAGCAAAAATTCACACTGGGGAAAAGCTGACCTTCCCCTGGGTGACTCGTTTCCTCAGCAACACTACACATCCATTTTCCTCGAAGACTACCAGAGTCCAAGCAGGAAAATCCCTACAGGAACCCCATACGCAGCGGCACTTCCTCCATTCTTCATCCCACTGCTCCAATGATGAGTTATGACTGAGTGATGGATGCTCTCCTTGCTGTTGTGTTGGGGAACGGTTTGGAATTTGCTTTTCTTTTGAGCCTTTCTTCATTGCAAGGATATGCTCTTTCAGAGCAGTTTTCCATATAACCTGGGGTAACCCAGATAGCCCAGGACTACATTACCCTCACAGTCAGGAGTCCTCATCAGCTGGGGCAGAAGCAAGTTGGGTGAAACCACAGTTCTTCCCATTCAGGAACAATTGACTTCCTCTGGGGGCACATGGGCAGGGAAAGGACTACGCTTCCCCAGGCCAGGTGGGCTCAGGGAGAACAAATAATGCCGGGGAGGCATCACACAAGGCCCCAAGGCAGACCAAAGCCAAGAGGAGCAGGAGAAGCTGCCACCTCACCGGGCGCTGCAGCAGACAGCGGCGGCAGATTTTCATCCTAGCCATTCTCTGCCTGGTCCAGTCCCCACTGACCCTGTCTGACACCTTGCCCCCTTGCAATTCCTTCTCTCCCAGTTCATTACCTCTGCCTCTTCTTCTCCAGTTTTATGCTTTGTTTTAATTTCAACAACCCTTCCATCATTAACAGAATTCCACCCCAAATTTTGAAAGTAAGTAAATGTGATATTTGCCCCCACCACGCTGATTCACTGCTTGCAATTCCTTTGCGTTGATTCCCTTGGCCTTCCTGCTGATCAGGCCAGGAGGTGCACAGCTCCCAGGGTAGGACCCACCTAGCACGACAGGACCCGCTCCTCTCTTGGTCATCAAACCCAGAGAACAAGCACTGATGTGAATTCACAAGTAAGAGCTATGGGCCCCAGGCAGAAACACAGACTGAGGCTACTCCTACCATGCCAAGTAAGACAGGAAAAAAACCAGGATTGTTTGATTATAAAGATGAAGTAAATAAATTATTCATATATTTATTTACACGCAGTGGAAATCAGTATCAGATGATGAGGGCTTTGATAAACTCATGTGTGCTCATAAGACTTACTGTTACGATTTTTCTTGGTTTCCCTGAGATGCTTGAAGCCTTTGAAGAGAATGAAAGCAAAATTTCTCCCAGCATAACTGTACATTCCTATAATACATATCTTTTGATCACTTGTATAGTCATTCAGGACAGAGGCCAGCTCTCACTGTGGTTAACAGGCATGCTTCTATTGCTGTAACGGGGACTGACTTGGACTGCTTGTTTCACTGCTATTTTAGAGAGAAGGAATGGAAAGGTAATGCATTTTATAATTCCATCCAAGATGAAGATCCCTTCATAAGAGAGATGATACACAGAAAGACCAAATGCTGTAGCATATGGTTATACGGTATTGTGATTGATTTTAACAGGCTCTTCTTGCTCTTAAGAGACTTGTTTGCTACCGACCTGAAGCAATGCAACCCCACAGAAGTCACTGGGTAGGTAACAGGTACTGAATCGTATTCCACTAATTTTAGCATTGAATTTATGTCAAGTCATATTCACTTTTAAAATTTGATTCTGAATTCTTTTAAATATATACAACCATAAAAGGGTTGAACAATAATAATTTTTTTAACTGATGGACTTCTGTATTACACACACGTTACAAGTTGAGCCACTCAGGAAAACCCATTACAATTTTTAAACACTTTTGTAAGGCTCAAGACAAAAACTTGATGCCTGTAATTTGTCGTAGATATCTCACTAATCACAGTAACTATGGATTTACAGAGTAGCGTTTCATCTCTGTGAATGGAACAAGGATAAAGACCCATTGCTTTGTAATGTTTAACTCCCTGAAACAGATTTGTTTCTCTAAATTAAAAATCAGAAAATGATCTGACTTTGGCATCAAGAAATTACTGTGCAAGAACCATCAGAGTGTGTGAGTAGGGAGAATATGGAAGGGTTCCTAAACTGGCTGTGCTGTTTCTTTCATCTCTTGGGCTAGCATTGAAGTCAGTGACCTGTAAACATCTTGTGAGACTAAGGAAAAGACCCTAAGAAAGCAGTTTTATCCTTATAATTAGAAATAAAAGTGAAAATCCATGTTCTTGGCTTTGAGCACAAGAACAGTTTACAGCCGACGGCCTCACGCAAGCCTCTAGACATGAAACACCCTGGGGTACAGATATGACTGCAAGCAATTTTCATGTCTGCTGCTCCAAACTTGAGACTCCTCCATGTTGATGTTAGCTGCCCAGAGATATTTATGGCTTCCAGAGGTCACTGGGCTACGGCAAGACACTGAATAGTGTCCTTTCACCAGTAAATGCATCCAGGACTGAAATCAATCCCTGCAGATGACTGTGAAGAGGGAAGTTCTGCAGGGCTCCGCAGACTGCAGTCATGTTGGGTTACCTAAATAAAGTCTGTGGGATCCTACAGCCCCTAAAAAACTAACAGAAGAAGCAATGCTGTGAGCAGAAGCAGCCATCCTACAGAAGGCAGGGACAGGGACAGAAGAATTCTGCATAACGCTTCAAACAGTGAGGTTTCAAAGCACATCAGCTGGCTGACTGTACTGAATCCTTGATAGCTGCTGATTTATTAACCTTTCTCAAACAAAACCTGCTTGGAAGCCAAACATGCCACTTCCAGAAGCTTGAAAGAAACTGGAAAAATTCACCTAGATACAAGTTTTAAAACTCCAGTTGCTAATCATTTTGTTCTTTCACCTACAATTGATCTAAAGGGTTTTTTTCTTGTTACTACGTAACATTTCCCTCAGGAACAACAGCCAGTAACAAATGGAAGTTTAGTTTTGCCAGCTACATAAGCTAGCAGTCAAGTAAAACATATGTCTAGCCAAGTCTCACAGACCTATAAATTATTCACCCATCTCCATGCTAGCCACCTAGAAAGGGGATAGTATACAGCCTTAGAAGAGTCTGAAAGATCTAATTAAGAACTTAAAAATCCTCAGATGGGAGGTATTATGTAGGTATGTATCTCATATTTAATTCTGATTTCCAGGTGGAACCAATACTCAAACAGAAAAACAAGTGTCGGGCTGGGTGCCCCAATGTCATGTTTTATGCACTTTGCTGCTTTCCTGTGTTTCCAGAGCAAGAACACCCATAAAGAAAAAGAGGATGTTTGCCAAACAACCCTCTTTAATTGTCCTTTTTCAGTCTGTTCACATTTACAGTGATGGGAATCACATGAGGAACACTGCTGGCCAATAAGCAAATCAGTGAGAAACTGCTTCTAGCTGGATGTAGTAGGTGTTGTGGCATGAAAACAGGGAACGTTAAAAACTGCTGCCAAAAATGCTGTACTTATTATTTGAATGCATCAAAAATACTGGAAATAAAAAACTGAAAATAATTAATCATTTACAGCTTCAGTAAGATAATATATAGATAATTCATAGTTCCATTTAAAAAGTGGCAGGAAACCCCCTGTAGTACAGCAGTGCAGTTCAGTTACCTAATGGCAGCTACCTAGTGCCACTCACGATCCCCCAGGTGCCTGCTGGGACCTGTTGACATGGGTCTGATGGAGGGACCAGAGAAGATATATCTCATGTTCCGCCCAGCTGCTCGGACCAAGCAGTCCACTATTCAGTAGCACGATGTGTGTGTTTCAGGAACTTAAAGCAGGGTTCTTCTTGTCACAGCGAGGCACCACCTTACTTGCCCTTTGTGGGAAATAGTGGCCTAAGTAGGGTCAGAGGCAAACACTCAGTAATGCCTCTAACTTCTTGGGCTTTCTGGTTTCTTTGTTGTAGAGGTTGCAGGCTTTTATTTTGTTTTGGTTTTCTGCTTTCAACTCCTTCTGAGCTCATTTCCTTATACTTGACCAATTAGGGAATCTGCATGATCAGCAGGCTGCAGGTGAAACCGATTTTGTCCTTAGGTTATAGAGCAGGGCAGCGCTTGCCAAACAAATCAACTTACTGCATAAACGTAATTAATACTTTTAAAAACATGCACAACCAGCATATGCTCTTGTGTGATCAAATGCCTGTTGAAAACCCAAATTGCACTGGGGGGGGTTTGCGGTGATACTGGTGTCATCTGAGCTGACAAAATCATTAATCACAGGGGTACCCTTAAAACAGCAGGCAGGTGTCCTGTGATCAAATCCAGCTCCTAGGAAACATATTGATCCTAGGTATTGCAGGTCTGCTACACACAGTTCAAACAGTCTCTCAGATACAAACATTATTTACCCCTTCTCCATTCCCCAAGTGCTGCACCTTCTTTTAAGACTTGCCATCTTCCAAGCTTTGCCACCAAGCGCAAGTTTTTGTTCAGGAGCCAATTCACTGTCATGCAGTTGTGAGAAAAATAAGGCAACGGTATAAAACTGCACCAAAGCATCCATTGCTTTTTGTTTTATTAATGCGAATTTCCAGAAGCAACAACCAAACATAACGACTGTTGTCTGTCAAACTTTTGCTGCTACCATTGCCAACCCTGCCATCCTCTCCATTTGCCCTGTTTGTGTCTTGCCCAAACGTGCCATCAGGACTTTGTTTCCTAGCCCCAGATGATGGCTACCTCATGGAGCAGGAGTAAGATACACTACCTCCTGTGCCACTGCACCAGGGGCACCATCTCCAAAAATGGCATCTCTCCATCTACCCATCTGGAGCTCCTTACTGGATTCCAGCACAGGGCCACTAAGACAATTACAGGACTGGAACATCTTCCATATGAAGAAAGGCTGAGAGAGCTGGGGCTGTTCAGTCTGGAGAAGAGATCTGTATAAATACCAGATGGGAGGGAACGAAGAAGAGGGGGCCAGGCTCCTGTCAGTCCCACTGACAGGACAAGAGACAATCACCACAAATCAAAACACGTGAAATCCCATCTGAATGCCAGAAAGCATTATTTTACTGAAAGGGTGGTCAAACACTGGGACAGGTTGCCCAGATTGGCTGTGGAGTCTCCATCCTTGGAGGTATTCAAAACCTGACTGGACATGGCCCTGGGCAACCTGCTGCAGCTGACCCTGCTTGAGCAGGGGAGCTGGACTAGATGAGCTCAAGAGGTACCTGACAACCTCAACCATTCTGTGGGACTCTCCAACCGTGGTGCCATTTCCTTGGCTGAATCAGACAACTCTTATAACTGACACACCATAAACAAATTCTTCAATTCAAGCTCATTCATGTCTTCATTTCATGAGTTTCTGCATAACCAGCTATATTTCGTACATGGTTTGATGCACTGCACAAGGCAAGTAAAAGCAGCTGCTTTGGTAATGGATAGTGACAATATCTTTTCAGTAATCAGCTGTGTAAGAGTATCTTCATGAAAATACACACACACATTGAGGAATTCTGAAAAACTGCTCATCCCTTCTAGCTTCTGATCTCAGCATGAAATGCACAATGTGAATGTTAATTAGCTGATGACCAGAATATTTACCTGCCTTACAACATGTCCACATTAAACACCGATTTTTCACACATTAATAAACTGTCTGCCACATTTTTTTCTTGCCAACTTAAGAAGATGCGATGCTGCTATTGAGGTAAAAGGATGAATGAACCACAAACTGAATGATGAGTGTGTCAATGATGACCACTGCTTCTTGTCAATCACTGTCAGGCACTACTATCTTCATATGCACTGCTGTGATAAGTCATCATTAGAATTAAACTCTATTGCCAGATATTTAAGCATTAAAATTATTGTCATTTGTGCAAACAATGATGGGAAATTAGTTATTGATTGTCAGAATAATTACGAAGGCAGTGTCCATAAAAGATGTCTTCAAGGGGGAAAGCATATAGTAACTCCAGAGTATTTTTTCAGTGTAAAACATTCTGCATTACATTGTCCTACATTTTGTTTCGTTTCTTTTTTATAACCCAAAGAGCATTTAATTGCCAAAGGAAGCCAAATGTGAGTCTTGAAGTCAGTACACATTTTCTGTACAGCCCTATCAATGGCTTCCCAGTTGTCTTTGCTTTCAAGTAAACTTCACAACACAACTATTCCATGAAACTTTCAAATACAATGGGAAATTCCCCACTGTTTGTATAACCTCTCTTGTGTGTGCTGAGTCTTCAATATTACAGTTAGATCTTTGGGATACTGACCTCTACATGTACACTGCCATATATAGTGAAGTTAATAGGCTAATGAATTACAACAATGTATAACTTTTTTAGGTTTCATTTTACAGTAGTCCCTAGAGGAGCTGACAGAATTGCCACTCTGCTATTTTACACAGTATATATATGTCTCCAAATAAAAGACACTCCAGCTCAGAAGAACATACACTCTAAACAGACAAGAGGGACTGCAGGATGAGAGGCATGCAGAGATGAGATGGCACATTCATTTTTTGACAGCAGCTGAGAAATAAATAGATGCCAGACATCTGAGCCTAGGCCAGTACCCTGTTGAGCAAGCTGTACTACGGCCTAACAGCAAAGCTGCAAATGCCTTAACAACGGCTATTTTGCTCAATGTTTCCAAAAGTTTACGAAGCTAAAAGAAAGGCTTTGCAAGATAACATGTATGTATCTCTTGCATCTTCCAAGTACCTATGTGTTCAAGCTTCATCTCCCTGTCAAGACAAATCTCCATACTATCAAAGGTACTGCTTGTAGTAAGATGTCAACACAAACACCTGATCTGAAACCTTATTTTTACTTCTGCAGCAATTTTCCTGGCTACAAAAGACAGATTCCTTTTTTTTTCCATCTATTAAAGACTGCTTTTTTTCCCTGTTTTTTCCTTAAGAAACAAGAAAAATTCCTTTACTTCTTTATCGAGTTTATTTCAATCTCGGACCTTTTGAATGCCAATGACACTATGCAGGAATGTACTAAGAAACTACAATGTCTTGGAAATAAAGCAAGGCCTGATGAAATAGATGTTCTTTTCCTTCACATCGAGTACTTAGAATTAGGAAAAAAAGAGGCAAAGGGATACACCACAATCTTATACGCAGTTCAAAACTGCTATGTACCAGGATAACATAAATACTGAAGATAAGAGCATTCTCCTCACACCAGAGTGCTTACTCAGCTTTGTGCTCCTACACACCCTATGAAATGGGGGTGTGGAGGTACACATGTATCCATACAGTAACAGAATCAATAGCTTCTCACTTCTCATAGCTGGAGCATTGCTGCCCCAGACATTTTGAAAGGTCAAAACTGCAGGGCAGAGGTGGGGACACACATGATTTTTCCTTCAAAGGATGTGTGTCAAAGAGCTACCAAAGAAAAAACAGATAAAAGATATAAACAGGAACATAAATTCTTATTTTTTATTTTCATTTTGTGTCTTTCTAAAACCTGGCAAAGTCATAAGTCTTAAGTGGTCAGGGAGTAAGTCTGTTGCAACAGTAGTTCTGTTTGGAGTGCGTTGGCTAGAAGGCTCCCCCGTGCCACAGCATCCCCATTGCTTCAAGCCCCGTGGAGCGCTTGGCTGCTTGTACTAGGTGTTGCACAGATGTTTTGTGAGCTGCTCTCGCTTAATCACAGTCTTTGGAACTATTACTGTAATGAAAACCCAATTATTGCAGACATGTATTGCATGTATTTTGGTGCACATATTAACCTCTTTTTTTGTGGGATAACCTGTAGTTAATGGCTGGTTTTAATGCCAATTATTTCATTATCCATTTTTCACGTAAGCAGAGGCAATGGAGAATGTTAATGCTGTTTAGTGGTGCGCTGACAGCATTAGTTCTCCTGTCATTTAGTCTCAAATGATGAAATTACAGGCTAAGTTGCTTGAGTTTCATGGCTACAGACACTGAAATAGTTTCCAGTACAGAGCTTATAAATAACATCAGAAGCCCTGCTGTTTCACCTCCTGAGTCATTCTCTCAAAAGTCTTTAAAATTCATGATTCAAACAACAAGGAAAAGGGAAAGCTTTCAGTTGGTTGTTTCAGTGGCTAATTAAATGAGACTACAGTGTAAGGGAGACAATATGAAGTGTGCATTATTTCCTGTTTTGCTTAATACATTTGAGAATTAATCCTCCGGATACACTAAACAGACTAAATTACAGCTCAGGATTATCACAGTTACTTTTGCAACGTATTAACCTTTCACTCATTGCGGCAGAGGACCAGTGACAGCTGGGGATTTAATCTAAACTTGCATGAAATCCTGTGAAATGAGGTCTCAGGAAGGAGGCAGTTCTACTCCATAGAGCACAGGTTGACTAGACTCTAAAATAATATCCTAAACAGCGCTTGACTGGAAAAAAACCCACAAACAGATGAAGCTTCAACAGTAAAAGGCACTCACTGGAAGCTCTTCCTCCAGTCATCCACCCTCTGTCTTAAATCAGCAAGGCTTTTTTTAAAAAAAGAAAATAAAACAGTGAGTCTTCCTAGCTGGCACTGCCCAAACATGATCCCACACCTGCAGGCTGGCTACCTGGGATGGAGTGATGCTCTACAGGCTCACTAATCCCATTTTTGAACTTATTTACACCTCTGCCCGCCACAGCTCCGTGGCAATTCAGGGTGTGCCTGAGCATTTCATGTGGGCACGCTATGATTCTCGCTTCATGAGCTGTAGTAGTAGCACCCTGCCTCTCTTCGTTCACCTTCTTCATACCATTCATGGCTTAATACGCTTCTATCACACCCTAACTCAGCAGCTTTTTCCCAAGCTGAAGAGTCCTCCTCATACAGAAACTATTTAAGATCTCTGAGACTGCAGGCTGCTGGTGACTCTTCTTCTCCCTTTTCTAATGGTGTTTCACCATTCCTGAGATGAGAAGCCCAATACTGCCTGCAAACACCAGTGTGTGAATGGACTTGTGATGCGACTGCAGCATATCGCAACACATTACCTATGGAAATTTTCTGTTTCTTCTGTCTTCCTTCCCCAGCTGCACAAAATACTGTGGTTTTTACCATCCTGGGGCACTGAGTTGACAATTTCAGACAATTATCCACAGTGATTCCCAGATCTTTCTTCTTGAATGGATCCTGTTGTCGTGTATGCATAGCACATATACTGCATTACTCTGCATTTATTGACACAGAAATGTTGCTGGCTGTTGTACTGCTTAGGCACTTTCTACTATAAGATTACTGTCACATTTTCACAGCATCAGTTCTGATATGAAATATCTGAAGTAGTCATCAGCAAACTTTGCCAACTTGCTAGTCTTGCTATTCACCCCCTTTGCAGCTAACATGGAATTTTGTGAACATCCAAAGTGCCAAAAAAAGGTGGCTGGGAAGCCTAATAAAGCCTTTCTCCATTATGAAGATGACAATTTATTTCTACCTTCTTTTAATCAGGTATTACTCTGCAAGAGGAAAATACCTCTTATCTCACAGTAGCTTATTTCTTTAAAGGTCTTTGATCCAGGAGCTTTTGAAGACTCAACTGTACTTTGCTGACCAGATCCAGCTACAAAAATGGTTATAAACCTCTCTGAAAAAGCCCTGCTAGATTGGTGAGGCATGACTTCTTTCTTCAAAAGCTACACAGACTCTTCCATTACTTTTGTATTTTCTGTCTTTGAAACCCTTCTCTTGGCTCTTTGACCACCCCGGTTCAGTGATTCACAGAGCCCTCTTTAGGGGATTCCCTACTTAGGGCATTTCAATTTAGAAGGGTTATATACCTGTAGTAGATGTCTGTATATGTACGTGTATATTATGTATATTTTAATATATTTTATTTCATTTGTGCTTCCTTTAAAATGAGGTATATGGCTACAGATATTATGTAGAGACTACTTAACAAAGTTGATAGTTTTAAAATTGGTTGTTGGCTTTATAAATCCTTTATATTTTGCATTCTCTTTTAAACACTGTGTAAAGAGGGATGGAAGTCATTGCAAAATCAGCAATTTCTCTAATTTAGAATTCTTTTTCATGTGTTTGTTTATGCTTCAGCTCAGCAAAGCAGTTAAAAATTTGAGCATGTGATTTATTTTAATGCCATTAAGCTTTAAATGTCACACACGAGGGTCAAGTGAAGACTGGGACCCATGTAAACCATCTTTCCTAACCAAATGCATTTCTGTATGTCTCTATACTCTCTGTAATACTGCACCATGTAGCTGATATTATAAACCTGCTTAGAAACCCAGCATATTGAAGTGCTTTCTTCACCGTCCTCGACTAGCTAAAGAGCTTCCCCCTAATGCCCAAGGGTAGACCCTTGCTCCACCCTGTGCCAACAGCTTCCAAACGACCCCAGAAATTCGGTGGAAACAGGCACCCCCTGGATGCTTTGAAGGCCAGATGTGGGGAGTGGGAACCATGAAAATGGCTCACATATCAGGGGTTTAAGCAGCATTTCTGTTTGCAGTAACTGCATTCATTTACATTTTCAGTCCATTCAAGAAGCTTCCTTGTATTTTACAATCAAAGTTGCTATATCCTAAGCCAAACTTGCAATCCAATTTAATGCAAGCCTTTAGGTCTGCTTTCCCAGAGGATGCTGGAGATTAAGAGGAAATGTGCAAGATTCCACTGAAGTTCCCTGTGAGCTCTTACCTCCCCTCCTGGATATGATCACAACTGGATGTTTAATCACAAAGTTCCTGTAGGGCCCTCTCCAGCGAGCATCCAACTCCTAGAAATGCCAATATTCACGGGACCCAACTAAGCAGAGCTCTCTTCTGCCTAGATGGTGAACAAAGCCTGTTAATGACCACTCTGGTGCTTAACTAGTTATAAAAAAAAAACAAATGGTCACCCTATTTTAAGTAAAACACATCCTAAGCACACTACACGTCTGTTATATTTTATATCACGTAACTAACAACTGCATTTATACAACCACACCAACAGGATGAGCAATGGTTTTTACTGTCTCTTTTCTGTCATACCCCATTGAGACTATAAAACTCTTCAAGGCCATGGTGGATTTTAGATGTAGGACCATTAGACAAGGCTGATGGCATACTATGGCTACGACAATAATGTATCCTTCAAAATACCTGTGGTTACTTTGATTAACGCATACTTGAGTTTTAAACCAATAGAAGCTATTTCCTAACAAATGTTAGATGCTCCAGGTACTGGTGATGAAATACTGCTTTCATTTGATCTACAAATTAGTGTATATTTAGCTAGTTCATTATGAATAGAAAAACAGAGAGGTACTTGAAACAAAGTTCAGATCTGATCTTATTGCAAGGTTCAGGGCTGTTCAGATCTGGGAGTTTTGAGTAATTTCTGAAACAAAGCTGTAGCAACCCTCCCCATTCTGGTCTACTGATCACGTTGTCCCACAGGCTGTGAACACAAAGTAGCAGGAAGGGAAACAAGTAATTCTAACAATTCAATGTTCTTAAGCAATAAACTGCATATTTTTGTCAGCAAAGCTGCAAAGAAACAAGATACTTTAACACACACACACACACACACACACACACACAAAAGAATTAAGGGACAGTGAAGACACCTGCTGCAACACTGTTGTCTGCAACCTCAAAATCTTCCTCTGTTTCAATGTTTCATGAAATTACATGGGGCCCCATTTGGAAAAGAAAAGAGGAAATTAAAGGATTTCTGTCCTTTAAGGGAGGGAAGGACAGAAATTCCTCACACCTGCTCTGACTCTGCAGTGTATCACGAACTGTATGTAGACTCTAGCTAGTCCACAGAGCAGAAGTAATCCTAGAAGAAGACAGAGTAAATAAACCAGTGTCCCTAACTAGCATGATTCTTCCAACCTGTACACTTGAGCTGCTGTGATAGCTATTTCACCACAGTGCACACACAGTGAGTGACTTGTCCAAATGCAAATACATTAAGAGTGAAACAGAAGTCATACAAGCTTAGAAAGAACACTAAGAGAAGCTGACAATTAATTTCATGTTGAAAGGTTAACCTGCTTGCTTTCAGTGACAGAACCTCAGTCCTACCAGTAAGTGCAAATAGCATTTGCTTTAACGATAGGCTTACTGCATTCTCTGTATTACCATGCACAGAACATGCTGTTTTCTTATAAATTTGAGGGGGTTTTGTTTTCGTTCAAATTAAATCTGTATGGGTGAAGGCCCCATTTAAAACACAGAAAGCAAAGACTAGTTGGGTGAAACTTTACAGAAGCAGAACAAGGTACCAGCATGTCCAGCCGCCCTGAATGCCAAGCTGTAAGTGTAGCTTTGAAAATCTCCTCCAGGTGCCATCTGACTATCTCCATCGCAATCATATTTTTGCACAAATCAAGGATCAATACATTTTTTTCATGATTTGGGAATAAAAATGTCCAAGGCTTCATTTTAAATTATATGCTCGTGTTTCTCAGTGCAGCTTTTACAGAAATTTCATGAGCAGCTACAAATGGTACAACATTCTACATATGATGCAAGAAGTGTGGATAATTTGATAACAGTGACCAGACTCTACACAATACAAAGTAAACAAACTTCTATTAGTTGAAACACTCCCTACCATCCTTCTGATGTATTGTGCCCATGCTAAAACTTAGAGCAGTGTTTACAGCTGTATAAATTGAAGCCATTTTGATTTGGATTTAGTCAACAAAATCAAGTGCAAGCACTCTCTTGTAAAGCTGTTTATGGTGCTACATTTAAATACCACCTATAGACTAATACAAAGGGGAAAAAGAGTCAGTGATGATGATTGTTAGCAGCCTAGAGCAAGATTATTACCAAATTACTATAATTATTTTAAGAGAGAAGCTAGAACTTAATATATTCCTTCAAAAAAAAATCTTAATCTCTGCATTGCTATGCTTACGTTTCGTAGGAAAAGGACATGCTCTCCAAAGTTTTCATAAGCAGAATCCCATTTGACAGGCAATCAGGGCATTAAACCCAGATTAGATGGAATTAGGTATCTACCCTCATCAACCTGCCTTCCTTTTGATTACTGCATTAATATACACTTCTCAAATCAATTAAAATGTTTCCTATACTATGTTCATCAAGAGAAGTCTGAGAATATAGATAAACCTTACAGTCTATCAAAAAGTTCAAAATACCCATATTTCATTGGAAAAGAGTAGATATGACCATCAGTTCCTTTCAAATACACAAATTGGAGAAATTTTTTACACAGCAAACATATACATATACATATACCAACCCACACATAATTTAAAACCTTTCAGGAGACAAATGTGCACTTGCTAAATAGAATGGCATGCTATAAACTCAAAGGACCGCAACGACTACTAAGTCAAACTGGAATTACAGGTCTTACCTAAAAGTAACATCTGAATGAAAAATTTTTACACTCTGGCCAATATTTATTTTACTTTTACATCCTCACTTTAAAACTCACAGGCATTTCATAGCAACAAAAGAAAAAGAGGATGATTTTTGCCTCTTTTAAGGTCCACCGTTGCAAAATAGTCCTGCATGATTATTGATTGAACAGTTTCCACTTCCCACTCCTAAGAAGACTGACACTGAAGAAGAAAAAACAGCAGGTCTCATTAGTCCTGCGTAGCCCAACTGTAGCCTTAGCTAGTATCAGATTCCTCAGAAGAGGTGAAAAAAAAGCACCACCTTTTCAGAAATGCAGCCACTGAAATCAGAATGCATTGAGTGAAGAAGGGAAAACTTTCCCCTGTCACATATTCTTTACAGAGTCAAAAAATAGACAAGTGAGATTTTTAAATAAGTAACTCATTCCAGGTAAGTACAGTCAAATCGTTCCCAGGCTGACAGACTGCCATCACGTCCCACTGCTGCCAGCAGGGTCCACAGCTGTGACTCCAAAGGTGGCTCTGGGTTTGGAAAAACACGGTGTAGCAGAGAAGGCAATAATAATTACTTCAATAATTAGATTCTGTCTTGTGCTGCGTATTGAGAGCTCAAGGCTTATCTGGAATTAGATGAGGCACCCAGAGTGCCTTTACAGCTATCTATTTCAGTGAACGGAGCAGCCAAATATCCTCTTCTTGAAACAGTGGAAAAGCAATCACACTTTTTCCTGTCTCAATGAATTTAAAATGTACTGCAAATCAAAAAGAAAGAGAACGACCAGAGAAAAGCAGCAAAAGGCATGGAATAACTCTATCCATGACAGGGGCATTTATTCGATATTGCCTGATTAATTTGCCGCAGAAAGGATGCTCTACACCTAAAACAGGGAGGCAGCTGGTTTTGCAGAGGTAAGCCATAAGGAGGGCTGAGAGAGGGGCCCAAGCCGTGACTCACACAGCTCAGGGAGGTGAAGCCAAAACATGGCTGGCTGAGGAAGACCGACCGAGCTGGCTCGGCAGGCAGGAGCTCTCATGCCTGTTAAATTATTACAGGAGTGTTTCTTAGCACTCTGTTAGCTCAGGCCCCAGGCACCACCCGCAGTCCCTTCCCTCTTGTTCTCTAATTAGAAACCTGAAGTCATTACTTGGGCCAAGGGATAGTGAAATGAAATTGTCACTAGGTTGAGTATACTGAGTGAAAAAGTTTTTAAAGATAACAAGACAATGTTCTCAAAAACATTGCACCATGTCTCAAAATCATTTTACCATTAATAGATTTCCTGGCAGCTACTTGTCTGACCGAAAGAGAGGAGCTGCATGGAAAAGAAGAAAGCAAGCAGATGACATTTTTAACTGTGGATGATCCCTTCTTTTCCCCAAGCATCCTGAAATAAAAGACATAAATACAGAGTGCTTGGAGGCTTCAACAGCATCCAATGCATGTGCTTTTAATCATGACTGCACATGAACATCTGCCCTAAAATCTAGCCAGCAGGTTTTGGTGGACAAGAAAAGTACCCACAGTACTTAGGAACTAAAGGAAGAGGCAGGGAGTCTAATTAAATTTCCTCAATGCTTCCCATTTAGCACATCTTAGGGATTTAAAATTAAAGAAGTGTATAATTTGGGATGTTTTCAAGATTAAGACATCTAAAACTTGTCGATTAGCTGCACAATGAAATCTGTTTCTTAGCTAGAACTTAGAAGGGCTAAAATTGTTCAGGCCAAGAAAACAAGCTGCTGCAGCAGAGTGTCGAAGCCTTGGCACGTTCAGCCTGTGGTTCTCACACTCCAGCACAGCGAGAGAGTGAGAGCTGCCCTGTCAGACCCGATCTCCATGCTGCTGGCAGTTGCAAGCCCGAGAAGTAATAGTGGCTGGAGACCTAA
Source organism: Pandion haliaetus (assembly GCA_013401275.1). Classification (NCBI taxonomy): domain Eukaryota; kingdom Metazoa; phylum Chordata; class Aves; order Accipitriformes; family Pandionidae; genus Pandion; species Pandion haliaetus. The sequence goes on from VYZV01044418.1 coordinate 155,430, forward strand.
TAACAATTTTCAAGGCTGGCGGTGGCAGTTCTATGCAAACAGCTTAGGAACCTCCCTAGCCTTTTTGTGTGGGGAAAAAAACACCCCAAGAATTAACCTAGGCTTTGCCAAAACTAGGGATTTTAGCTCTTTGTGGCCATCTATTTCTGCAGCTTTCTGTGCACAGGCTGTGAACAGAGACAACAAAACGAGCATGCACTATGGCTTGCCCAAAACTGGTATAGACTGTGTAGAGGCAAACTGCAGCCTACAAGACTGCTCCCTGTTTCTCCAGGGGCTACTATCAATGCAAAGGCCCAGGTCAGTCTGCAAGATGCACTGGTTAAAGCCTGAGTGCAAGAAAAACAACAACTGCCCAGTCTTCAGCAGTATTTTTCTAAAGACTTCTTTTGGTGACATTTGTAGCATGTACACAGGGCCTTAATTCTGCTCTGAAATACAAATGAAAAGATACTTTATAACTTTTTTTTTTAATTTCAAATCCATTCAGCTTATTTCAGGGTCCCTGTAATTTGGAAGCAAAGGGCTGCTCCTGCAACGTCTCATCTGCTTGCAGATTCAGTTATCATTTTTAAAGCACAGAACAGAAGTAATACGCAAGGCGTCAATAACGATCGTTGGTACCATTAATATTTCCTGATTATGTCTGGCCTAAATGTGGAAACCAATTAAAAGATTATTTCATTTGAGACTAGCCAGCCTAGAAAGCTGAAATCCCAAGACTCCGGACAGCTCTACCCCAGCCACTTCACCTTCCCTCTCCCCTTTCCCTTCCCATCTGCGTTACACTGCCTTTCAGCTTGGGCCAAGTGCTGCAGCAGGAAGCTGCAGGCACCGGGCTGCAGGATGGGGGCCTTGGATTTAAATTGTTCAGAGACAAAGGCTCAAAGGCAAGACTGCATCATAATTTACATCTAACACTTTAAATAACATGCAGAACATTCCTGCATCTACAAGGCCACTGACTGTAAAGAATACCTGGATTATTTAACACTATTTAGACTATATGCAGACTAGCACTACTTAGAACATAAAAACAGCTGAACTGGGAAAAAACCCAAAGGTTCAGCCAGCCTGCTACCCTCTCTCTGGTAGCAGCCGATGTTGTGAGAAAGAATGGGAGAAACAGGGTCTCCTCCTTCAGTATACCTGTTCAGCCATCAACAGATTAAGGACTTTCTGAATAGGAACTTGCACTCATATCACTGTGTTGGACAGCCTTTGCTGGACCTTTCTTCCATGCAATAGTCCATCCTTTTGAAATTTATGTTTGATCCTGGTCTCTAAAACATCTTGCGGTACTGATTTCCTCCATTCAATTACCCATTGTCCAGAGAAGTTTGTCTTTTTGTCTTAAGTCTCTTCTCTGGTTAGTGTTGATGTTCTGATCCTCTGGTTAGATTATAAAAGGTGAATTGTTATTCTCTATAATATAATAGATCACTATCTATAACGTAATATTACAGAGGATAACTATTCATCTTTTCTGTGCTGTTCATGTATGTCTCTCATGTACTTTTCATTTTTCTTTCCAGAGATGATGATAGTTTTGTTGGTGGCTTCCACCTTAAGTCATGACAGGACAATCTGATAAAACCTGGAACTAGCCTCCTTTGTGTCTGCATCAAATTCCAGAGAGTAGCTTGTACAGTATAAAGACTGGTTTGCTTTGATTAAACTAATAATTTGTAACCTATATTACCTTGCTGCAGTAATACACAATGCAAAGAACTGCAGTTTCATGGAATCCTTAAGACAGGCAGACAAGGAAAGGCAGAGCTGGCAAAAGCTGGGCTTTTCATTTTGTAGCAAATGACACAATTCTGCTTTTCTCTTTTCCCAACTCAAATGAAAATAAAAGACACCCCAAACTTTTCTCACAAAATGAAATAGAACAGTAAACAGAAACAGTCCGATCATGCACATTTTCTTGACTCACTACATACGTGAAATAAAAACCTTAAAAAATTAGTTTCCACCATTGCTCTAAATTTTAACTAAATGTTTATTCTTAGTGGAACTCACCATTCTGTTATTTTCCATTCTAATCTCATCAAAATAGATCTTGTTTATACAAATCAACATTTCTTTTTTTCCTTAAGACTTAAAGAGCTAATCTACCTACAGAAACTAATTCTGCAATGCATTCTAACTCTGAAGAAACCCCAAAACATATACCTAGGATTAATGTTTTTAATGTCAAGCACAAAAGCACTGTGATCTCCAGATGCTACCAGAATATAGTATGGTCCGGCACCTCAGTCTATGTCCTCATGATGGCTCCCTTTTCAACTAACTTTCTGATCCTATAAACAATGTATAAAAGTCCAAAGTCATGTTAATCACTGAAGACACCAGAAGAGACAAACAAAATGATGTATACTATAAGGTTGATCCAAACTGGATGGACAGTGCACTCAGGGAGTAAAACATGAAAGGAAGTATAGAGTGGGGCAGCACAGGGATCTGAGACTATTTGGTATTTTCATTATAGACCAAAACAATGAGTAGAGTCTTCCTAAGCTAAGAGATGACACTAACCAGGGACGTATAGCAGGGACACTGAGAGCGTGATGAGAGCTTGTTAAGTGATCTTCACTAATGAGACAGTTGAAAAAAACCCAAGATGATGATCAGAAGGGGCAAGTATAAACGACTACAAGAAGAAAGGAAAAAATCAACTTCACATAAAAACCTGCTGCAAGATGAAAGAAATAACCATGTCTCTGGGTTCATAATGGAAAGAAAAGAGAGCTAATGCACTTAAATTGCAGCAGGCAAGACTTGGGCTAGATACTAGAAAAACCACCCTAAGCACTTAGAATAGAACTGGGACAGACCAGCTGGTCTATAATGTTTCCATTATAGTAAGTCTTCAAGAACAGCATAAACAAATATGAAAGAAATGACACAGGCATTGGCGAGACTGTGTTGGAATGAAGGATGTTTAGAGGCTCTCTAGAGACCTTCTTGCCAGCTCTGTGGTTCTTTGAAATCTCATCTGTTTGTATGCGTTTCTGAAATAGCTCCTTAACAGACTACAGATCTTCTTTCTCTGGCGCTTGACTTGACCCATGGCTATGGCCAAGTTTGGCCTGCAAGGCAGAGGGAAATTCAGGATCACTACTCCACGTGAACCTTGCATGCAGCATTAAACTAGACATCAAACTTCTGGAGTAATCTTGTTGCATTTATGGTCTAGAAATAAGATCTTTACATCAGAAAAATGTCCCACTCCTAAGTGTTTTACATGGACTGCAATGCATGTGTGTGTGTAAAATTGTTCTAAAAGTCCTTCCTCTAGAAGTTTATGCAGTACAAGGCATAAAAATTTTTGAAAATCACTTCTGTGACTTCACCGGTGCTGAGAGATGGGCAACCAAGCACTGATGTTTCTCAGCCTGCTCCCAGCACCTTCCACTGTGCTTTGGTTGTTGCTGTGGGTTTGGATTTGTGGAGGGGGGGAGGCAGGCAGACAATCCAGACAACCCTGGTTTAGGTAAAATCACGTTACTTTAGGATTCTTCACAATAACCTCTATCCTCAGATAATTTTAGTTTTTCTGTATCACATCTCTAATTCACTTTTGTAAGTTACTTCCAGTAGCTTCCATGTGGTGAGGTGTTTGTACATTACACATCCCCGAGGGACTTCAGCATAGCTGTAAAATGCTAATACTCTAAACCCTCATGTTTCTGCTTGTAGGGATGGAGAATCTACCCTTTGAGAAACCAAGCTGCTCAACATCTTTCCCCTCCACAATGCCACATTAATGGTTTTCAACTGCTTCCAATTTTAAAATCCATAAACATTTTCTAACACATGGAATATCCCAAATGACAACAGATGGATAATCAAGCCCACTGACAACAAACTTGCTCTCTTCTTAGTAGCAAATGAAATTGTACATTTTTAGGAGTAATCCACAATCCCTCAGGAGGCTAGAGACCAGAGTCTGAAAATCCCTGTTTTCAGCTATTTCTTTACTTTAGCTTTTTTTAAAAACAGCAGCAACAACTACAAAAATTCTGCTGTCCCAGAAGGTCATTGCTCAGGTTTAATATAGTTAATAGAACTGAACTGTTTTAAAATCCAGTTTAGCCAGCTAAGCAGCAGGAAAAGTGCCCATTTTCTTTGGTGGATTTCCAAGCCTTACATGGTGATTGAGACAGCGCTCTATCACGGGCCCTGCAGTCGAGGGCTGTGGACAGACTGGCCCTGATGGGTAATAATTCTTATTTAGGTTTTCTGGCTCTTTGGATGGAGAATTTTAATAAACTGCTGCTCATGTTGAGGTGCATGCTTTGTTCTTGCAGACAGATTTGTTTATATGTCCCTAAAATACATTTGTAGGAAGCTCTTTCCAGATACGCTGCTATTTTCTTTACATGCGTCCACAACATTTGATCAGGTAAAGCTGCTCTTGTGCTAAATAAATGCAAGGTCTGCTGATTCCAGCAGAAGATGGACCAGCTTAATTAGGAATGTATTGAAGACTCCTTCCTCTTTATTGCACCTTACAGACAAAAATAGCTCCTCAGCATCCCTCTGGTAACTGTTATCATTAGGGAAACTGAGGAAGCATAAATCGTTCAGTGACGATGGCAGCTGATGTCAGAACCAGAACAGTAACCCTGTACCTTCTCTCTTGCATTCCTATGCAGCCCACGATCCTTTCTTGAGGATTTGCCACTACAAAATACAAATGTATATTCAGTTTCTTTCACACTTAAGTGTTTTTCTGTGGACTATTCCATGGCTGAATTGACAGGAATTGTTGCATGAAAACACATACAATGTCACTGGAAAGAGAGATATCTGGGAAAAAAATTGGTGCTCAATAAATTCTGCTCTTCTGAAATTCAGTAGCACTGTAGACCAAATCTGTCAAATCAGTTTTGAAGACAAACAGTTATAAAGTTCCCATTCTGAAGTTTATAAATGTTAACAATGTCCTGGAGAGACTGCCACTGAAATAATTTTGAACTTGCTCCTTTGAAGAAGATGTCTCTATAAATGATTCCTGAGCTTTGTATTTGTTCAGCTAGGTCTACTATCAAAAGCATTCTTCAGAAGCCTCAGACATTTACACCTAAAATGTCAACTGCAAATGAAAGCGTGATGTGTTTGCTGCTTAAAGAAGGGATGAGTTTTCTGAGTAATATCTAAAGCTCTGTCACTGAAAAGCTTTCTGATCCTGGATCAAAACCATATTTGGTTCAAACCTCCAATGTGCCCTGCACAGCTAGTCAAGATATTTTTACAGCCTCCTTTCCACATAAAACTTTTAGATTGCTTGAGAAAAAATGCTGTGGAAGTGTTATATTATTTGCTACATTGGCTATAATGAGTAACGAAAGAATAATAAGACAGTAATCGCTGTGGTTTAAACTTTAAAGTAACTCTCAGGTCGCTGCGTGGCAGCAGAGTTAGGGAGAAGGGGGAACAGGTACTACTCATGGTATAGGAAGATGAAATTAGGGATCGTTTAAGTAAATGGGGCAAATACAAATAAATGGTACTGGATGGGCTGCATGAGGGAGCTGGCCAATGCCACTGAGAGGTTGCTTTCTACCATCTCAGAAAAGTTGTGGCATGAGGGGAAGTCCCCAATGACTGAAAAAAGGCAAACGTTATGCCCTTTGTAAAATAAAAAGCAGCAGGATCCAGAGAACTATAAGCCAGACAAACTAAGCTCAGTTCCCAGGAAAATTATGGACTGGAGGGGTAGAATAAAGGTGGGTGGAAAACTCACCGGACCACTGGGCTCAAAGGGTAACCATCAACAGTTTGAGGTCTAACTGGTGGCTGGTTATGACTGGGGTCACCTTCAGAGGTCAATGCCAGGCCAGTACCCTTTGCATTTTCAGCAACGACCCAGATGACAGGGATGGCCCACATCTTCATTAAATTTGCGGAAGGAGCAGTTGTGTATGCTGGAAGGCAGAGCTGCTGTTCAGAGAGCTCAAAATCCAGGAGTGGCCTGACAAGGACCTCAGAAAATTCAGCAAAGGCAAAACCAAAGTCCTATACTGCAACAGGACAACCCACTGGAACAGTATGGAGGTGCACTAGCAGGGTAGTAGCTCTGCAGAACAGGACCTGCAGGACCTGCTGGACAAGAGACACCAGTGAGACCTTGTGGCAATGAAGGGAACAGATGGACTACATTAGCAATAGGGTAGCCAACAGGTCCAAGGAAGTGATTTCTTCTAAATATTGCATCTTCTTTTGGGACTCCAGTACAAGAAAGGTGTGAACCAAGAGGACAGAGAGGACTCACGCTTACATAATCACCCTGGCTGAATGATCAGCTTGTTCTCATCATTCTTTATCATTCCAATAGCAATTACATCAGCTGTGTTTTGTTGTAATTTTCAACTTGATTCCAAACCACCAGTGGAAACTCTGAATAGTTGAGGATGTACCAAGCCCTGAAGAATCCTATTAGAAACACTCATCATATGACTTCATATAGGAAACTACTTGGAGAGCTGCAAGCCAGATCTTAATCCTTTTAACCTGTGTCCCTCCCACCAAGAGCAGTTTATGCGTGATCTTCTTGGAATGCTACTGAACAGTTTATTTTTTATTCCGTTTTCAATACTGATGCCATTACAGTTTGTTTTCCAGGAATGAAATCCACAAATCCACAGATATTTCTGCTGTTGTTTCTAACAGCTATTCTGGAGCATTACATATTTGGTGAGAAATCTCCCAACATTTCCAATATGTCTTATTTTTCATATAGTCAAATTCTAAAAAGGTAAAAAAAAAAAAAGTGGAGAGAATCTCATTTAACTTTCACACCTTTCCATTGGCAAACACTTTCCACCTCCAACCTCCTTACAGAACACAAATTAACCCCAGCCCTCTTTTTTTCTATTTACTTCATTATTTGTATGAGCTTCAGTGAAGTCGGGGACAGTTCTAGGAATAATGCTTAACTAACTTGTACTTCCAAACTGCATATTTAGCATGTTAACACTGAGGTCTGTGTGTTAATGTAGGACACTTGTTATTTTAGGATCAACAAATGGCAAATGCTTCCATATGAAAAGAATATTCCCACCCACAGAAACAGAATTCAGCTTTTCTACACAGCAAACAATAGAAAATTAATATGCCTCTCAGAGGCACAGCCAGAACAAAAACAACCACACCCCAAATCCAAATGAGGTTCTCAGATATTTTCAGTGTTTCTTTTCTGAGACAGAGAGTATTCTCTTACTAACAAGATGAGTGGCAGGAGCAAATTTATTGACGGTTTTTGAAAAGTTTAGGAATTTTATGTGCTTACAGAAGGAAACTATTTATAACAGGGTCTTTTACGCCAATCCACCTCATGTAATTTTTTTAAGAGTAAGCATCTAAAAGTAAGGAAAAAATTCAACCTTACTGATATTCACAGAAGGAACAGTAACAAAATAAGAGAAAGAAGTCCACTAGGTAAAAAGTGCAAGAACCATTAGAATTTACAATTTTATTTGAAACACCTTAATTTAAATTTTCATTACTAGTTTAATGAGTTTATTTAATATTTGTAGTGTTGAATACACTGGAACATTTTTACTTCTTCTAGGATTCTAAAAGCCAATCAGAATGTCAGTGTTTCAAACTAATTTATTGTAATATTCATATAAGATTATTTTAAAGCTACCTTGCCTCTATCAGCTGCTTAACCTATGTGCTGTAATTCTTAGCTTGTGACCACCAAGAAAACTTTGTCAAATAAACTGCATCACAGATACTGAAGAAAAGAGAATAACTAGAAATAAAATAAGCGATTCAAGCTGTTCAGCAATGTATGATAGAGTTTTGCAAATATTTCTGGTTTCACAGTTCAAATTTCCTCTGGGATTGGCAAGTTAACAATAGTTTTACTTTTTAATTTTAATCAGGATTACCTAAACATTGTACAAATCAGACAAAAGCTTTTGATATTCAAAAAACTAGTCTGTTTGAAATGGGTGAGGCTTAAATGGGGAAGGAGGCATTTAATTATAGAAAATGCTTGTAAGAGTTACTGGCAGATTCACAGATTTTTTTTAAGGCCAGCAAGACCCATTACCATATAATCACACCTTCTGAATAACACATGGCAAAGAACCTCACCTTGTATCTACTGCATCAAGCCCATTCCTCCTGCTTGAACTACCCTTTGCTTTTTGAAGGACAGCCAAGTCTTGTTTTACACATTCAAAATGATGGAGAATTCACCAAGTCTCCAAGGTGCTTCTGTAGCTCACTAACCTTATTGGAAGAAGGTGTTTGCTTTCTTCCACTTTGAATTTGTTTAAACTCAGATAGACTGGATTGCTAATGGACTATTTTTTAAAACAAGGGAGAAAGGCACTGTAATATGACAAAGTACTTCCCAGCCTAATAAGTATGCTGTAGTTGAGTCACCATTTAACATAGTTTTGCATAAATGGAGAGAGATTTAAGGTCTCCTGTTTCTTACTGTAAGGTAGGATTTCTAGACTTTCAAGTCTTCCTGCAGTTCTTTTGTGACCTTGCTCTTACAAAAATATCACTCATATTGAGTGAAGTAAAACTACTTAGTATTACCTGCTAGTAATTGCAGCATTCACCCTTGATTGTGTCAACCTTTCTCTTAGTATTTCTATCAGTCTCTAATAAAATACTCTTAAAACATATTACTGAAAAGTGGGAGTTCATAGTTAAGGTAGACTTCAGCAAGTTCATTCAGAAGTAGTCTTAATTTTTGTCAAAATAAGTGTGAATGAGCAGTTTTCAAGTATTTGTTACAATCATGAATTATTTTGCCCCAAAGATAACACATTATTTTTGACTTGACATGACCGCCCTGTGCCCTCACATTAGAAATGTACATGCCTTAATGTGAAATATATTACAGAAGCCCTCTTAAAACTACCAGTAAAATTTGCCTTCAGGCACTGTGCCTAATCACCCAACTCCATCCTTCTCTCCAGCAGTACTATCCCAGCTGAATATTTGCATGGTCTGTGTTTACTCTAGGTGAAAAAAAAACGTTGCAATTCTGATGCTTCCTGTTAATTACTAGAAGTAGCCCGATACTCCAATATGCCAAAACAAGACTCTAGCCCAGGCAGAACAAAGGTGGAAAGAATTGTATATAAAGTATGGTCAAGCTTGTCTGGTAGTCAAAAAGCACAACTAATAAGAAAACATACCATAATTTACAGACTACTCCTTTCATTAAATGATTAGTCTCAAAGACCTTATTAACTTTATTAAAAGCAGAAAAAGGTCATATGAAAGGCTAATATAACTGAGATATTATGTTAAACTATGAGCCTTTTAAGGTATCCACCTTCATAAAAAGTTGCAGTATATTAAATTTGTTTAATTACTTTACAGTAATTTCTAATTTCAAACGCCTATTTTATGGAACAATGATAAATTGGAGCATAGATGAATTATTTTACAGATTAATACACACAGTTCTTTCTGCAATCAAGATTTTAAATGGTTCTAATAGCTGTACCACTTACAGCAGGTTCTTTAAGTGCCAAGCAATTATAATTGTTCTCTTAGCATACTGGTTTAATTTAATACCTCCCAAGTTGCAGAAAATTTGACTTCTTCAGTGGAACACACTCATTCACCATATTTCCTTTTGGAATGATAAAGTAAGATATTTAAAAGGAGAGGAATGACCTGGAAAAAGCAATACAATATTGCTAATTATCACACAACAGTGTTGGTATCTCTCAGACTTACTGAGATCAAGACTCAGGCAAGACATAGGTGTACACCATAAGCCCCTTACCACTCTTTTCCACAAAAAAAAAAAAATCAGGCCCATAGTGGCTGCTGTTGGAAGTGTGCATCAACACTTGTCCAGAGCAGCGGGAACTCAGCAAGTACAAAAATGTAGCACCTGTGGAGTAACTAAAATTATCTAAGTACTTACAATATTATGCATAAATCTAGTTCTGTGGGTAGTGTTCAGGAGTTTTGTCCAACTTTTTGCTCCACGAATGAGCAGGACACATTTTATTTGTGTTAGTCACTTGGTCAGATAACTGGAGCTCTCCACATGATACCCTATGATAAACATCTCAGATCACAAATCACTTAAATGCTACGTATTAAAGTGAGGAACTTAAGCTTAATGTCTATTTTTAAGGAAACTTTTTTTCTCTTTCCCTCATCTTGTAGGAAGGTCTTTGTCAAGTGCAACATCCCTCACCTGTGCACAATCTAGCCAAAGGTTTTTCAGCATTTGCCTATGAAGTCCTAGACTATGTAAATCTGATTTTTCCTCTTTTTCTTTGCAGTTTTTATTCTTTTGGCAATAAAAAGAAGCTTAGAAAGTGGATCCAAAGAGTCTGCCCAAGTCTGCAGACAGTATAAAACAGGTATGCTGAGGGGCAGTGCTTCATGCATCACAAACAGTGATATAGCCGAGAGTGAATAGAGGTTACCTGCTTTCAACTTGGGAAATAGAGAGTTTATCCAGTTCTTCATGCCCAGCTGGCAACCTCAAGTCAGGGAGTTTTCCTATTACACCACTTTCTCAAACATGCCCCTGGCTAACACAGAGCAGAGGCGCAGGCTTGGCTCAAGCACACAGGCAGGCTCACACTGGAGTTTGGTGCTACAAAGGATGATGGGGATGGAGGGATAAGGGGGCAACATGCTCTGGAAAAGGGGTGGAACTGAAGGATTTAACCTCTTAGATAATAAGAAAGGAAATTGTGCATGTCAAAGTCTGTTGTCTAAAGCCACAATACATCTTATTTTAGATGAAGGTAATGAAGTACTATGAAAGTATAAAAATGAGAGAAATTATATATGATACTACTTGTTTGCCACCTCCAAGAAAATGACTAATAGGTTGGGTTAGCAATGAATTTTTGATTTCAGAAGAAACATTAAAGTTAGATGAACTGCTGGTTTATTAGTTTCTGGAAGAATAATTCCTCCTCTTGTGTAACGTAGCGAAAAAGCAAGACACTGTCACTGTGGAGACAGAGAGATACAAACAACCATCAAGGTTCAGAGTGACATTGTAAAAAGGAGTTTTACCTTTAGGTCACTGGTTGAATTTTAAATAGAGGAGTTGCCACATGTCTTTGAGGAGTTGTTTGATGTCCTGGGTCAGCTCGATCTCAAATACAGCTCAGTTCCTAACAGACAAGCGTTCCCATTGTAAGCACTGCAGTGACAGATAACCTCCCTGACGGGCCCAGCAGCAAGGAGCATCCTTGAACCAGCTCTCCTGGGAATACTGTGTCACAACAGCCTTCCCTCTGCAAAAATAGGAGAGCACCTGTTTTCCTCTCCCCTAACACCTAAAGCTGAACTAATGTTCACTGAATACCATAATACAAGTATAATCACTTCATTCCCCCTTCTCAGTTTCTGAAGGTTTGCAAGGAAGGCTGATGCAGCCCTGGTCCCATTACCTTAGGAACTGGTCTAAATCATGTTCGAAGCATCCTTGTGATCATCAGATACGTTGCTTTTTCAACAAAAATACAAAGCACTGGTCTAGCAGGGCTTGCTTAATGGTTTTTTATCCTTTCAGACACTGAAGCGGCCTGTTGTGAAAACGCATGCAAAGATACCAAACAAATAAACCCAACCAACCTGTCTCCCCACCTATATTTGCAAATTCTGGCCAAACTTGATTAGGACTTAGCGTTGGAAAGGAACACCTTTATGTGCTACAATTTAGCTGTATCCCTAAATAAAAATAAATAACGTAACTGAATCCTTAAAAAGAAAGCTGAGGAAGATAATTGCATAATTAATAAAGGAGCAGTCTTAGGACCAATGGTCAGCTCAAACTGTAAAACCACAGTGTAAAATATGACACCACAAAAAACCCATTTCACTTGATTTATCCTTCATGGAAAAGCAAAACAAATGTTATACAAATATTTTCAGTAGCTGGAAACTGGCTATCACTAGAAAAACACAGCTACAGACGTTCCTCATTGCTGGGCTGAACTGTTCTCAAAATAATCCCTATGTAAAGGCCACTGACAGCCATATTTCTAATATTCTGCAGTCACAAAGCATTAAACTACTGTGTTTGGTGCAGATCACCTTGCTTGTGCTTTAGTGGTATTAGTTAAGCTTCAGTCTATGGTTTGAAAAGCACTCTGAACTCTTCTGGCCTCTCTCATCCTAAAATTTCAGAATAGCTACTGCTGTTTTCTTGCAAAATTGTTTAAGTAACATTACAAATAACATTTTACTGTATGCCCATTAAAAATAAACATGCTGGAAATAGCAGAGAGTAAGGAGCCAGAGTCACTTCGCCTGTCTCGGAAGCAACTATGAACAGCTCTGAAAAACACACATACTGTTGCCCTTTGTAGATCTTTCAGACCAAAAGGAGCAGGAGGAGCAGAATTTTAATAGGATCTAAAAAGGTAAATCCCAGAATCTATTTAAGACTGAAAAGGAGAAAAAGTCTAGAGAAATTATGTCAGAAACCATGCTTACTGTTCAAGAAGTACACTATATATCTCTCACTGTTGCAGAAACAAAGCCACCAAGTGTATTTTCAAGAAAAAATTTAAATAAAATTGATGAAGTGTCAACACTTGACTGCTTGTTTAAATTGGACAAAATTATAAAAGCTGTTACAGTGTGTTCAATTTGTTCCAATGTTATTATATACCATAAGGGTTCATTCGAGCAGTGAGAATACTGCAGACAAGGCGTGAAGATTACAAGATGTCTTAGACTTCTCCCTGGTAAAGTATGAAATACAATCTAAAGTAGCCGAAAATCTTTTAGTGGAGCTAATTCCTTCCCACCGGGGCTCGATGGGGAAAAAAAGAACCACTGTTCCTTTATGCTGCAAGAACACTTTGTTATTTGCTTAATGGGAAGTTAAATGAATCAAAGCTTCAGACAGCAAAAAACCCCACCATCAATTAATGTGCCAAATTTTTAATAAGAAAGCAAATCAGATTTATTTAAAAACTGAGGTCTCAGTTCTGGTGTATTTATGTTTTCCCAAGGTTGAACTTATAGTTTATGATATTTTTCATAGTTTATGCTGAGGAGTACGGATGACTATGGGGGAGGGCTCCCATTTCTGCCCTGCTGAGCATACTTTACACAGGTAGCCCAGGTGACCAATCAAGAGGACCATGGCAAGCTGTAGCTGTTTATGCTCCAGGTGCACCTCAGCTGATGAAAAGTCACGTAGAAGAGGTGAATACACACTGCCATCACAAGCACCATTCACATTATCAACTGAAAACCAGGTGTTTGAATGTTAATTTTTTCTCTCTTCTTCCATAATCTGTTGCACTCAGACAGAAGCACAATGCAAGTCCCCGAGGACCATCTGTAATGCTCCCAACACCTTACCTAGGAAAAAATTCTGATACACTTGCATTTTCTAAACACAGGCTGAGTGGTGAGTTCTCATATTCCAGCTGCAACACAGACATGTTGGTCTGAAATTCTGGACCAGACGTCTTTGCATGGGTGCTTGCAGGCTGTGGAGGATGATGCATGGCCACAGCCTCTCAGCAGGGCTTACAGTCTCTCAACTCAGCACATAGTCCTAACACTCAGGTAAGATGCACCCGCAGAGACTAGGAACCCGAGTGCACACCAACGTCGTAGCTGTAGGATGTTGCTCTGAACAGCTCGCACCTTACCCAGAAAGCAGCACACCAGCTGAAGATGAATCCCTGGCTGTTTAACAATATCCATTCATCCATACTTCTTGCCAAGCATAAGTATTTTGCTTTGAAAATTAGACATCCATACATTTATTGAGGCAGTCAACTTTATGGTATCTTTGTACACCCCAGGTGAGTGACGTGAGTGACAAGTAAAGGGTTCTGACGATAAATAAGAAGCATATGTTCCATGACCCACTGCATCTTCCACAAGACCAGGTAAAAAACAAGGCGGTTAATAAAATATTAAGAGATTCTAAGCATATAGTAGCTACTAGTAAAACTAGCATGAGAAATGCGCCAGCCGACTTCAGTCTTAAAACACTTGAGAAAAAGAACCTTAAAATTTTAAAACCAATCATAATATTTTAAATATCAGTGTTATGAAACTGTTCTTTCTACTATTATTCAAGTATGGAAACCACCATGGAAATTCACTAAGGCTTCACCCAGGCTGGCCTCTAATTGGGACTCTCGTGCCCTGTAAGCCCCCATGCTAGTGTGGGGTCTCCTGCACGGGGGAGCTGCTAGCAGCAGATCTCTCTCACAGCTTGCAAGCCTCTTTGCCAACAAGCTGCTCCTCACTGGGAGCCAGATATAATACTCCAAACCCCTAAACCACTTCAAACTTAGCAGCATTTTACCCCTTTAGCACACCTTAATGCCCCATAACCTTTTAAATGTCACATCTCAAAAACATTGTTTCTTCAGCATATAAAACAGAGAGAAAAAGCCCTGTATTTCAAAGTCAAAATAATAATAATAGAAAAATTATTTGTTCTGCATTGGAGAATTCCCCTCTGCCTTAGTTTACTATTTATAAACCACCAGTCTGGGATTAATTATCATAAATCCTTAAAGCCGAAAAGAAGATTTTAGGCATGTTATGCTATGTATAATCTATACCATTATTAAACTGCAGCTCAAATGCACTTTATGTCCTATTTCTGTTGGTCACCTTTTAACATTTCCACATTCTACCTACAGTAAATTTTACTCCTTGAGAGAAAGCGTTTCTAACTATTTTCAAAACACCAGACTACCAATCTGATGTGCCACTGCACAGAAGGAGTGGTGTCACCTGTAAAGCATGCTCACCGGGCACTCCGTCTGTCATCCAGTAATCAATGTCTGTTCCATCTGCGTTGTCATAAACATCCGTAACATTGATGGGCTGCAGCAGAGTCATGATCTCTTTCACGATGTCCCGAGCTTTAGCATTGCCAGTAAAACCCAATCCAGATGGCTTGAAGGTGCCCTCATCAGACTCCATGACGATATCGAAGTTGGAGATATTTTCCTAAACATGTAAGGAAAGAAGATACTGGTTTATGATTGCTATTTTAACTGGCACCATATACTGGATTCTAGATGTCAGTGTGAGCATACCATAACAAATTTGTTTAAGAAGCAGAGAAATGCTTCCTGTGATCATATGTATATAAACACAAATGAAGGGACCTAATCTTTCTGTATGAAAACACTGAAACAGTTCAAGTTCAGTTCTGAGGCATCAATATTCTGTAGGAGCCACAACATGACTGGCCTGCTGTCCCCAAATACTTGCTTTAAGAATTCTGAAGTGCCACTAGAAAGGTAAGCTATTACCACCATACTTCAGTTTTCACTTGCAGCTCTCACTTTCTTCTTAGACCTAAAACTCAGAAATTCTGTTGCAGCAGGGAGGGTATGCAGTCTGGTTGGCTTTAAAATTAGATGCATTCAAAGCTTGCTTAGACTGTGAAGGACATCCCATTTAAAAAACACAGCTGCTGCTTCTTCAGAAACACAATAGTTTCAATATACCATGTAGTCAATTCTGACTTTAGTTGGATGACTGAAATGCCAAGGTTCCTCCTGACCTGAAGGAATAATGTCTGTTTTAAGGGAAGTTTGTGCTTCCAAAGTAAGTCCTTACAGGAAACGTGAAATTTTAAGATTTTGTGTGCAAATGGTATAATAACATTTGCTTTTCATGTGCAAACGGTATAATAACATTTGCTTTTTGTGTGCACTTGGAAGATTCTTTTTAGCTAAAAGAACAAAAATTAGCATCCAGAGCCATTTATTTGCTTCCCACACACTCAGAACACTCAGTCACAAAGGTTTAATTGGAATAAAATACTTAGGGACTTTACACGAAGGAAGGTCTCACTCTTTTTGTGAGGCACGTAACCTTTTTTGCAAAGTAAAACAGTTTATGGCCAGGTCAGGCAGAAAAAAGCTATATTTCAGACTATCTTGAATGTGACTAAGAGAACTTACTGCAGGTTTTACTCCTATGCCCAGATCTCATTCCAGAATTTTATGGCTGTCATGGGTTATTACAAGAAAATCGTTACAAGAGGTATGTGATAGCAGTGAGTAACAGATCCATGTCATTAACAGCTTACATACGCCTACAATTCAGTAAAGTATTCCTTTATATTTTTCTGGATATAAAACCAAATATGAACTACAGGTGGCTGTGAATGTGATATCCACATAAGTTTTCAGAAGTTCTTTATAGAATTTGCCAAGAACTGAGTTTTATACTCCACTTTCCCAAAACTTTTCTCTTTTGAGTGAAACAAGTTCTGACATAGCAAACATATTCACTTTTAACTTAGAAATATATCGAGGTTAAAAAAAAATTAATAAAAAAATCTTTGCACACAATGAACTAATTGTAAATGTTATAGTACCTTAAAATAACCAATCTACCTCTCCACCCATCCAACTACTGGAAATCAAGGTGGAAATACCCAACGTTGTCATCAAATTGGCAGTCGCTATTCTTATACAAGGAAAAAAAATCTTCAGTTTATAAAAGATTAAATGTAAAGAATTAGGACACATGCGGTGTCTAGGCCTATCAAATGCAGTATTACAGGTCATGATCCCCAACATGAGATTGTGATTCACAGACCCTCTGAACAGAGTGGAAGAGAAGCAGGCCAAGAAAAGCACACTGCATGGTAAAAGGGACCAATGATGCTCCAAAGTCACAGGAACATGTGAGACTGAAGGAGTTAATGTCTCAAACATTGTGGTGGGGCAAGTTCTGCTTGACAACTAACTCTGCATAATAAGGAACTCTGCCTAGCAAGGAACCACAGGTGAAAAGAAGCCCATCAGCACACATCAGTGCCCATCAGCACCCATCAGAGTGGGAGGGTGTGCTGGAGGGTGCACAGCTCCTTGTTCTGGTGTGCTGTTCTGATGTGCTGAACAGGGCAGCTCACCATGTATGGCAACGGGGAAGGGGAAGGGGAAGCTACTCCCCAAACGACCCCCAAGCCCACGGCCCGAAGGCTACCTAATTAGCCCAATGAGTTCGAGTGCCCGCCCACAGGCGTAGCAAGGATGATAAAAGGACACAAACTGAAGCCTCATGCGCGCAAGCCCACCAGAACCAGATCCCTTGCCTGACTGAACCAACACTGGACCCAGGACCAGTGAAATCTTTCTCTCCTCTGTCTCTCTTTTCATTTTCCTTTTCCATAATCTCTACACCTCATCCCTTTAGACATAAACCGTTGACCAAGTCTGGGACTAGGAGTGGATTCAGCTGCCCTTAGGCTCCTCACTGAGAAGGAGTCTAGAAAGCAAGGGGGTCCACTCTGAACCTCGTGACTCAACGGGAGGGTTCCCCTTACTGTCTTCCCTGAACCGGTTCCCAAATAAGCAAGGCCTGTAGTACATGTTTGGCGACGTATGGTTAGCACATGTTACACAGTTTACTGACATAGCCTCATGCCAATTTCTGTTGTGAGCATACCAATTTTGGTGGTGTGCATACCAATTTTGGTGGTGAGCATGCCAATTCTTGCTATGAGCAAATAAAAATTGAGCTTTGTAAGTTAAAGAATCCCTGGTGTCGTTTCACCTTAATCCTGACCTGGGAATCAGCAGACCTGAGTCATCGGCCTGAGAAATTGGGACATGACAGTACAACAGAAAGAATGTCTCAAAATGTAAATCTTCTTTATATCACAAGCCCAGGGAGCAAGACATAGGGAAGACAATACACATTTTGGTGTGCTGGTTAATTGCCAACAAAAGCTAACTCAATTATAGTGAGCTCTGTATAAATACCATGATAGAAATCATTCAGAAACGGCCTCTTTGGCTAAGTCTTCAAAGCACAACTTCTGCTCATTTTTAAAGAAGCTGCAATGAATAGGAGCAATAAGGCAAGTGGAAGGGACTATTCAGGGCAGCAAGGTGAGGAGAACAGCGAGCATGGGAACAGTGCAGACACTGAGAAGAAATCTCACCTAGCACTCCAAAGAACAGAATTCCTAGTTCCAAAACTTCATAAACCGCTAGTATAGCAGCATTACTGCAGTCGTCAGTTGTGTTTTCTCATATAAAAGTTTGCATGTGTTTTTAATATGAAACTGAGAAAACAAACCACCCACAATACATTACACCATATCCTTGTTCTGTAAGAAAGCTGTTCAGTTCTTAGAACGTGCTGGCGTGGCATGAAAACAGGATGCCCTAGGGAGAGAAACTAGACTCATTGGAGGACAAAAAAGAATCAGGTCACAACTACTTGAAGTATCATGTGTCACTGAGAAAGTTTTTCCCTATTTTGTCCACTAGAAGATAGGCTTAGTTATAAAACTATTCACTGTCAAGTTCAAAAGTTGCAATCTTAAAAAAAAAAGGGGGGTTAGGTTGGTTTCACCATACCCACTTTTCTACATATATATTGGTGTTTATACTTATACAGAAAAAATTATGCGCTGGGAAATACGCTATAGGGAAGATGCTTTGCCCTCTATGGTGCAGGGATAAATGCCACTTAGCAAAGCAGAGTGAGACTGTACACTGCTCCCTTAACTAATTTAAGGGAACAGCACAAGAAACCAGTAAGACTTTATAAAATAACTGCAGGCTCAGCTGTTTCCTTCATTTTTCCTCTTAGGGAATGTATCATTTAAAATAAGCATTTTAAACTCAGTACACAATTTTTTCAGAAAGTAATCCCATTTGCTGCATCTTGATACTGTACCACTTCTCTTAGCACATACCAGAAAATTAAATTTTGTTGGGTGTAACCTGCTGCCTAATACTCTGAACATCAAAATAAGACTTTTATCCTTTATATTCCTATGACTTTGTCACAGAAGAGGTCCCGTCTCTATCTTATCACGTTTAGCTCTTTGACCGATTTTTAAATGAAACATAGGCATGATCTTTGCCAATACCTCTCCTATTTTTAATTTCTTTATTTTAATTCCTTTTATTTCTGTTTTCTCTATAAACTATTTTTATCTCTGTTAGGCACAACTTTAAAAAAAGTGCTTCTCATCTCTAAGGCAAACACTTGAAAACATGTAATTACAGTCACATCTTTTCCATTAAGAAAACAAACCTTTGTCATATGCATGACTGGTACTTCTATTGGTAGGAAACATGTCCTATCTAGCATAGACACTGGCAAGCCCAAGCAGCTATACCTTACAGGTAGCTACTTATTCAGTCAAAATCCCAACCGTTAATTCTTACCAAATGTTAAACAAGACTCCAACTTCTCATGACTAATCTACCGAGTCACTGATGCCAATTCCTCTTACCCAGCTAAAGCAGTGAGATACCTGAAAGGATAAGGGAGGGAACAGCTGTCCTAAAAGCTTTCAGTAATTTGGGGCTATTTAAAATAGAGTGTTATTACTTGTCCAATAGCTCACTTACTGGTTTGCCTTTTCATTCCACTGAGAAAAATCACCACCTTACAGGGAAAATACTAAAGTCTGTAAATGGCAAAGCACTGTCTTTGACTAATGGTTAATTTGTTCCAGTAATAAGGGACATCAGTTAATCCGACAGTGCATTTTCAGCTTTCTGTTACTGATTTACACTTAACTTTAGGAAACAGCAACACTTGTATTCTTGTATTCCAGTATTTGACTCAAGAGTAATTGGGATGCAAGTATAGCACGGTGACAACTCTGTTGCAGAACTTACACTGAAATGACGGTCATCCCACTTGAAGTACTAAAAGTGTGTTTAAATCAACACCCAGCTTTGTTAGGCTGGCAACTAAGACTACAGATACCACAAGAGAAAACACCGGAAACACCTAAGTGCATGTGACAGCTGGAAAAGAAAAAAAACAAAATAAATAATATCCTCTAAGTATTTAATAATATATAAACATGGTGTAGTGTAATTTTGAGTTGCTTTTTAGGATCAAGATTATTTAATGAAGCAAAACAGCACAAATGGAAACTAGAGAAAAAACACCAGAACAGCTGTTAGGAAGCAGAGATGCGCCAGCATCAAGGCATAATAACCACCAGCCACAAGTGTGATCATACCACTTACACTCTTTTTGAATGAAGACAGGGAAAATCAGCATCACTGTGAGTTATAAATTTTTGTAAATTACCCCATCATTATATGGGAGAAAGCTGCTGTAAAGCTGAAGATTAGCACAATTTTTGATAGATGACAAGGTATGAATAAGGCTCATACTTTTGTTAAAAGATGAAATATTTTTATGCCACATTTTGTGGGAAAGCAATCTGTAAAAAAGTCCACAGATTTTATGGCTTGTTCTCTATCAGAGTTATGGAGTTCTGACCTCCAAGAAGCCAAGGACAAAAGTCCCAGTAACTTCAACAGCCCTGGAGCAGGCTTTGGACATGTACCTATTAGCATTTCACTCAGTAAAAACATACTACTAGCATGTCTTGCCTTGTACAATACCACTACTGTTTCCTCTGCAACCACTTGCCAGCACTCACAGAGATGACCATTCAGCATTGTAAGTTCTCTGGGATGATAGACAAGAAAAAGCAGACAGCTCTGAAGACAGCAGCAGGCTAAGTAAGGTATGTATCAGATTACCTGAAGCCTTGTCTTGGGAGGTTTTTCCTTTGACAGAGAGGCATATCAAAAAGAAGCACTCTTCCTGGAAAACGTTCCATAACTTAAGCCCTTTTACTGCTCAAATACAAGGATATCAAAACACTGTCTATGATTCTGAATGACTGTCCCACCACCACTGTCCTTTTTTGAAAGGTTTTAGGTTTTCATTTGAAAATAGGCAACACTGCCAAAATTAAAAATTGGGGTTTACGTCTTTCAATCAAAGATGATTTTTTACTGTTTCAGTAAGCAAATGAGTACTTTTTAACTTTCAATAAAATGTAGATGAAAATAAATTGGGAACACCTTAGGAATTATCACAGCACACACATTGTTAATATTTGCTGGTTTTATGTAGAATGCCTTTAGGTTCTCATCTGGGTAAGACATGAAATGTTAAGATTAAAAGAAGTCAATGAGGAGAAAGCGCATCATGGTGAGTCAACAAAAGGCAACAATTTTATGTGGCTTGCATAGCTGTGGGGCGTTGGGATAGAAGGAGCCCAGCCTTCTTACAGCAGAACATCCCAAAGCACCAAGGACCTGTGGTCGGGTCAATCTGCCTGGAGTATGAAAGCAGAGCAGCTATCCTCAGAAGATGTCTCCACCAGTTCACTTTTCAGACAGCAGCTCTGCTACTCGCATGAGGGAAAGGGAGGAAAGATGCAAAGACAAAAGTTCTAACACTAGACGTGCATGAAATCTGCCCACATGGAATGAAGACTAGGTAGCCAGGAGACATGCTGTCATGACTGATTCTGGGTCTTCCCTGCTTCAGACAGGGTAAGGAATCAACCCATTTTTGTGTTTTCGCAAAATCTGGCTTTCTTTGCAGCTTTCACTAGCAATGTGACACTTCAATATTAAGAATTATGAGTTCCTACTGACCTAGAACAGACGTAAAATATAATTTTATAATTATGCTAGCTTTACTGTGCTTGATACAATCGAGGGTGCTACTGCTTGTTAACTGTGATTCTGAAGAATACAATGCAATTTTTTTTTTTTGTAGTTTTGTAATTGAGCATTTCTCTCTTTATGCATTTCTTTCATTTCTCAATGAAAGGTATGAACAGGAGAGCAGTGGTCAAAAAAACCAGCAGTAATTTTACAGAACTCTTGATTACAGAGAATATTTCCTGAGAACAGTCAATAGGCAAATGGTCAACATATTTCACCAGGATAAAAGAACCCACATTGAAGTCCTTGATATGTTTGGTTCAAATCAGACACAATCCATGTCTCACGTTTCACCAGAGTACTTGGTACCTTGGGAAATAAACAGGATGTTGAAATACACAAGTTTTCTGAAAACTCTGGTTTTGAGGAGCCAATATTTTCTGGGGAAGAATCATTTCACCTGAAAGCGACAGGAAATTTTTGGGATATTTGCTTCTTACGGAAAGTAACTCATTAGCAAATCACAGTAGAAACCTCATATGAGCATCAACAAAGAGTACTTAAGTAGGCAACAACAAGATACCAGCATTTCAGAAAGTCCTGTTTCCATGCAGACCCAATTTGGGCAAAGTATCAAATCCTGTTGGTAATAAACACAAAAAGGAAACCATAGTAAACACTGGTGATTGATATTTTTCATAAAGTGAAACCTTTACTAAAAAGTTAAAACAGTGTATGGCATTTGCACAAGAAATTTAGTACTGTAAACATTAAGATAGGAATAAAAGCATGCAGAAATATTTTAAGAATGCTTTCTCTAACGCAGTTTGAATTAAATTCATAACATATTAATGCCTCCAATGATCACAACAGAGTTACTAAAGTAAATTCGAATGTGGCCTAAGATCTCTTAGTCTTCTAATTAGAAAATGTGGCCTAAGATCTCTTAGTCTTCTAATTAGAAAATGTATTTGCTTTCCCAGGAGATTGTATGCAATACATGTATTCCAAAATAAATATTATCAGCCATTCATAGTCCCTTAATTCAGCTGGGTAAATAACTGTAACCTTGTTTTCATGGTACACAGATCTTTCACAGAAACTAGTCTGAAGCAACGGAAAGGAGGCCAGACACTTCATTACATATGCTTCTTTCTCCCCTCATGAAGACAGCCTAAGAGTAAACATACAAAAAACTTAAAAACCCTACTGCAGGGCACTCAGGTACCATTGTTAAAAGTTGTAGGAGAATCTGTACTGAATAGCTGCAACATGAGGTCCTCCAGAATTACTGAACCATGTTCCTCCTGCTTCTTCCGTTCAACTTGGAAAGGAAAGCAGCAGTTGCAATGTTTCATATTTTTGAAGTTACTTACTGTATTGTCTGTACTTAAGAACCCTACTCAGCAACTGGGCCACACAACACCAAGCACTGGGCAAAGACTTCAGATGTAGTGTCAAACCCCAAGATCTGGAGCCTGATTTACACTTAGATCCTTTAATTTCATTACCCTTCATCAAGATAAGGAGTCTTTACCATAAAGGAAAATCAAGACTTATTCCAGTCTGGGATTAAATCTAATTATTGGCTAATAGTTAAAAGCAGTGAGCACTTCAGCAGGTACCTCCTTTAAGAGCAAAGGTGCAGGTGATTCCCCTGGGAGGCATCTCCCCCACGGTCAAAACTGAGCAGGTGCTCTGCAACGTACTGGTGGGTGGCAGGTACCCCTGCACTAATGGAGGCACTGAAACTGCTGGACGATACTTGGTTTTCAACTCTTGGAAGCGTCTTAGAAAAATCATACAAAGGAAACAATGGATGAGGACCATGAGATGCTCTCCAAAAAAATATTTGATCAAATGAAAGCACAGTTGCATGAGTAATCTGTGTGTTTGAGTTATTGTGACTGCAGTTGCGCAAATATGCTATTCCTAAACATCTATTTACTGGATGCTGTCAGAAACAGGAGACAGTGCTAGACTGAGTTTTTGGTCAACCCAATATGGCAGCTCTTACATTCTCATAAAGCTCCAAACAGCCAATATACCCTATCACTAGTTTTAATAATCAGAAACTATAATACTGGGCTCTACAGAAATACTTGAGTGATACAAATAATGCTATTATGCAGGGATATGAGTTAATTATTGGCACCATAGTAGAGCCACTATGCTGCTGCTATCTCAGTTATTTCTGCAGTAACTTATCCACTTTCTAGCAGTGGCAACCTACAATGATGGATGAGGAAGAAAGACCTGAAATTAAATTGAAAGAAATAATAAATAAGCTACAAAAGTAAGAGTATTTGTACTTGTCCAGTACTATATTGTCTTCATTTCTTCTCCCTTGCCACATTTCCACTGACATGAGGAGGTAATTTACAATGTCAAAGAAATACATGTCTGCCTGTGCTGAATTACTGCATTCATATTTCTACTTGTTTGTAGCAAACTAAAGTCATAATAAGCCCAGCTATGTAGATGAGTCATACAGGCCATTTTTCATTTAACAAGGCATCTTTAAATACCACTCTTAGTTAACTTGTACTCATTACCATCAGCAAGCAATGTTTGCGCCATACTATCCTAATTGCCAAAAATTTGCGCAAGTAAATCATTAAAAGGTTAAGTAATTTTTCATACTAAATATAATCTACAGTATTAATCTGCTTTATTTTTTTGAGTAATGTGATGTCCTATAGTCATATTAATTTATAATTATGCCAGATCACATGGCAGGGGGGAAACAAGAACAACAAACAACAGACGGATGTCATTTCTGCTTAAATTCTCCATGTAAATTACAAACTCTTCTTGAGTTAGACTGGGCTTTCTTCACAGAGCACAACATCCAGATGGAATCGCATCAGCAGAGCAAAAATTGAGACACATCTTTGTCTCAATTTTTTTAAAAGCAAAGTAACCAAATGTCTTTCAAACAACACCCAGCCTGCTTTATATTTCCCTGTTTGATCCTTAAGCCTGCTTTTTTATATTACTTCTGAATATAAATCCCAGAGACAACAGTGAAATGCAGACATTTTGGCAAAAGATGAGACACGCATGAGAATTTCATGTGTTGCTGACAATGCCACCATAGGATGGAGCCTATTGTCCAACATGGAAATCTAAAGAAGTGATGATATATTTCTCATGAGTGGAGTGCACTAGGCACAGAGCACCCCTCCAGCTCCTCCAAAATGCACTTCTGTACATAAGAAGCCTCTCTTTCCTGTGCTATGTATTCCAGAACATTTCATTCTAGTTTAATCCTGCTGAACACCAGAGTACCAGTGGTAAATCCAGAGGCCTTAATACATACTAAACTGCAACCTGTCACCTCCCTGAAGCTAAGAAAGCAAGCTCTTAGGTACCTCTTCCAAATGAGAAAGCTGAGCTATCCCTAGAATTTGGAGATATAAGGAGGAACTACATTATATACGGGTAGTTAATGTTAAACAAGTTAGTGGGAAATAATTGACTATTATTGTCTAATTGTCCATCAATTAGCCAGAAAATCATAACCACAGTAATGCTATCTATGACAACCCTATTGCAGATGCAAATTGATTTAGTTTTGTTCATCACAGTGAATTTGATTCAAAGCAAAATTTCCATTTATTTGTTCTGATAGGTTGCTTACCATTAAAAACGTACTCTTAGGAATTGCTTGTAAGCATGCTTTCATACTATTGTACAGCAGGTGACTTCCTAAACATATTTGCATTCATCTTGTTTCTGCCTTGGATATATTAACCGTTGCTGAGAGTAATACTACTAAATTAGGGAAAAGAATAAAAAAAAACTACTTTAGCAAGACTTATCTCCAAAATAGTTTTATGCAACTGCCCTTTATGTCATGATGTCCTTTGAAA
This sequence comes from Pandion haliaetus, assembly GCA_013401275.1. NCBI lineage: Eukaryota > Metazoa > Chordata > Aves > Accipitriformes > Pandionidae > Pandion > Pandion haliaetus. The sequence goes on from VYZV01044418.1 coordinate 180,736, forward strand.
AGGCAGTTGTTGGCAGGAGAGACAGATGTGACAATACACAGTATTTTTATCCTGATAACAAGTCACAGAGCTTGTGTGTTCCTTGAATCATCAGAAATCAACCATTTAAAATGTTCCAGATCCCATAAAACTAAAGATTGGCAAAGAGTATTTTAGATTACACACTAGTAAGATAAGATAGCAAAGATTTTTCTTTGTATTATTTTATGGTTTACATCGTAAAATATCATGGGAAAATGCAACGAAGCAGAAATATATAAGGCAAACAAAATTTATTTATATTGCCAACACATGTGGACCATTAGTCATTCATTCTCAGAAAGTTAGCTATGTTTGACAGCTATGGCAGATATCATCATGAAATATCTGTTTCAGAAGTTTTGTGACAGAGTATCTTAGGTCAAGCGGAACATGTATATGTGTGGTTGCATCACTTTCTGTTAAATGTAAAATGAAGTTTATATTTATGATTAAAATCAGAAAATATACTTTCAGACAGAACTGGAATCTCTACTTCTGGTTAGATATTAAGCTGAACATTTTGACAAAAATAATATGCAAGTCACAAGACTAGAGAGAAAAGTGCTGTCAAGAAAATCATCTGAAGACATCATTTACCTTGTGCAACTGATAGTATTGCTTGGCACCTATTCCTCCTTGCTCTTCTGCTGTCCATAGCACCAAGCGCAGAGTCCTTTTTGGGCGAAGTCCTAAAACATAATTTTAAATATTGTTTATAGTACTAAACAGCCATATATTTGAGCATTTTTTGCATTAGTATCCACTCTCCAATGCATGAAAAGCTTGGGTTTCCATTCAGTCATCTCTACGTTCACCAAATACAACCTGTTTCAAGTGTGGGTTTTGTTGTCGAGAATACTTTTTGCTTGTTTGTGGGGAAGGACTGGGGTGTGGGGAGAGAGCCCGTGCGAGGAAGGAGTGGGCCACTGTGGTGCTGCTAACAGTTGCAGTAGCATAAAAGAAGTAAATTTGGTGACATACTGTAGGTGTCTGAAAACCATAATATAAAAAAACTACCTTGATAGCTTTCTGAGACATATGCTGCTGTCATTGTGGTGCTCTGTAGTAAGTAATGTGCATCTGCTTTCAGAAGATCCAAATCAAATTTTCATGAGAATTACCATTGTTTTGTCATGGCTAATTTATTACAAATAATTGAAAATGAGCTGCTGGATTTTTATGAGAAATGTTTATGCATTTCAAGAACTGAGGGGCTCTGCAATGTTATTTTGCTTTTTATCAGAGAAACGAAAAGCAACAATCTGTACTTTGGAATCTGAAATACAATTGGCTGCTGGATGCATGCACGGCTTTTTAAAACAAGGCAAACACGGGCCATTTTCTGTTTTGCTGTGGTAGCTCAGTAAAAAAGATAAGTTCTCAGATAAATTTTGAAACCATTTCTGCCATGGCAGAACTGAAGAGATAGCCCTTTATTTATTTGATTGATTCTATGCATAAACAAATACATTTGAGACATCAAACCTGAGAGCACGGAAAAGCAAACAGATCAAGAACAAATAGTGTTCTCTGTGCAGTGTAATGCTAATTATGTTCAAGCAAAAATAAAGCCCCCAAAATTATTGGAAAAAAAAAAAAAGGAAAACCAGTGAGGAGACTACCACAAGTGATAAAGCATAAATTACCACTCACACTTCTGTGCTGAGGAGAAGTAATATCAGTATCAGCATCAAAACTTACTTCATTTCCTAGCTGAAATGGATGAAGTTTACAAATAGACCTGACCTTCATTATTTTTTTTCTCAACACAATGAAAATCAGCTGAAGATTTCTTGCTTGAAACTATGCAATCCTCATAATTGAAGTCATAGTATACAAGGTATACTCAAAATCTGAAGAAAACACCTTGGATTTTCCAGTATTTCATAATGAAGGAAGTGCAAACAAGTTGTTTAAAGGTGTATTTTCTAAATGTTGATCTGCTGACTTTAAACAGCAAGGTCATCAAACCTCATTATTTTAAAGACAAGCAGCAGGATTCCCTGCTCTTCTCCTAAATCATGACAGTACAGGATTAACCTCCTTCACTTTTCAAGTCAGCCAGATGGCCAATGAGGTAAAATTAAGATAATAAAATAGTGATCGGGTTGAAGTTAGAAAGATTTTAGACCCAAAATATCCATGAAAGTGTTAGCGGCTTGGATAGAAAAGGTGGCTCTAAAGAAGAAAAGGTGCTGGGTATAAAGCATAGAGCAGCCGGTCCTGTGGCATGGTTCTAAGGGCACTGTAGTTTAAGTGGAAAATGGAGGTGTGTTTGTCGTATCACAAAATACAAACCACTGAAGCCCAGTCTCCAGCCCACCACACCAAGGCTGTGAAAGCAGCTTTGGTAGGAGATGCTTGAGACAGGGGACCAGCATCTCCTACCTCCTCTCAGGCAAAACCAAAGATGCTTTAGTCTGCCACTGCTGCCCTAAGGCAGACTCGGGTCAGTGATCAGGGACATCATGTTGGGCTCAGATGGTCTGTAACCCCAGATGGTCTCTCCTGCTCTGCAGGAGCTTGAGAAGGTCTCAGCCCACTTGTGGGCAAGAAGTTTGAGATTCTTATGGCCCCCTCCTAGCCCGTCATTGCCTCTGTCCGTTAAAGCTGGGGAAATAAAAAAGCCCTGCTGAGCTTTGGTCTTTCCAGTCCCAGAGGTGGTGTATCGGCTCTTCCAATCTCACAGATTTCTGTCAGCAGATTCACTTGTGTGTTCTACTGAAATTAAATGGGTAAGTTNAAAAGCTATGGAGGCAGTTATTTTAAATACAAAACAAGGTCTACAGAGGAAAATTTAATTTCCTCATTATCTTAATCTGAAAGCGGTAAGAATTTATCTGTTATTAAAACCACAGTTATTCTGAGAAAAGAATATCAAATAAATCCAATATTCACAAGTAAAATTGCTAAGAATATTCTCAATGCACATTTTTATTAAAAAATATGAAGTACTGTACTTAAGTTACAATATTTTTTTTAAATGAATTTTTACTGTTTTGACTTGCTTCTTAAAAACTACTGGTTCCTAAGCAAGGTATCATCTCTGCAAAATCAAAAGTCTTGCAGATCACACCCCAAATATGTATTGAAAAGGCATGATAAAATAGCACTTGGACTAGAAAAATATGTTCTGTGATGGGTGTACGATGTAGAGAGGTAGGTAGCAAATTATAAAATGAAGGAAAACTGTTTCACAGATAAAATAGTGCCTCTTTCCTTTTTATCTATATAAATGACATATTACATAGTCTAAAAAAAAAAGAGGATATCAGCAGAAAAAAAAATTGTCAAGTTACCCAGACCATTTAAATAGATCATTTTGGCAGGTTATAACAGCAGTCACTGATGCATCAGTGCAGGGATCCTACCATGTCCTCCCTGGGTCACTGCAATCTGAGATTATGTAACTCAAATGAAAGTTGCAGAGCTCAGCACCTGCTCAAAACCACTGAAATCCCAGTTTCCATCCTACTGCTGCATCTCCATAAAGAGAATGGTGGGGGTTTACAGGAGGATAACATTGAAAAGGTGATAGCTGGTACTCAAATAAATTGTTCTTTCTAAGCTGACGTAACTAAACCCAAAACAACTATAGATCCTNCCCCCCCCCATCTTACCCTTAACTGGGAAACACAATCATAGTTTACCACAAAGGTGCAATTTACTGATCAGCCTCTACATCCTTACGGTTTATCCCAAGCATAAAAAATACTATAGGGCACCTGGGCTCCTAAGTTAAAGAATGAAATAAAAACACCGATATGATCAATCTGTGACTAAGAAAACATGTAGTAAGTACGGCAGGACACTTGCTGTATTTTAGTCCCTCTGCGTTGGAGTGGCTGCTAGCCCTTTTGTTGTCCTTGGGTACGACAAACACTTCCAGTCACACTAAGATGCAGCTCTTATTGACTCTTTTTTCTTTTAAATCATCACAGAGTGCTCACACTTACAGATGTCAGCAGCAAACCTAGATTAGCTAAAATACCAAATGCTCGAGAAAAAAAGATTTGTAACTAAGTGGTATTAACCAATCAGTTTGACTTCAACCTCAACTACAACAAAGTATTTTGCCAAAAGCTTTTCTTTCATAACTTATTTAAAAGATAACCATCAGCAAATAACATGGAGATGTTACACACACACGCACATATACATTGATACATACACATTTTACATTCTTTGTAAATCTAAAAAGGATATTTTCTAGACGTGACAGCATTTACTAAATCCACCCATGTTCTTACACGTGTGGATGATCTCCTTGTGATAAGATACTTACCAGGATGCTGTACAAGACTTGAATTTTATGACCTACATATCTTGCTCATGCTTGATAGAATTGAGACATTCCCACACAGTGAAACTGAAATGTACGGTTTGGTACAAGCACAGACAAATTATGCTCATCTGTCACATGTAATGTAAAAAAAAAATAAACCTGCTTCACCCTCAAGATGATAGTACATAAGCCAGGAGGGAGAACTTGAATTGTGTCTTTTTTTTAATCAAAATAGAGATCAGCAATGTAAATACTACATCTTCTTCAGTAAATATTTTCCCGCTTTATAAACATAAATCCTTACTGAGGGGGAGGATTAAGTACAAAGATACAGGATTTTCTAAGAAGACAGTGTATAGATGGCTAATCAGACTTCTTCAAGAGAAGTCATCATGTTGTTATAAGACTAATTCGCTCTTGAAAATATAAAAAGCATTCCACCTTTGTGAAAAAGGATTTTTTCCTCTACAAGCCAAAGCACTGGGATTACCCACAAGCAAATCACATAGCTGCTCAGTTTACATGAGGCCTATAAGCAAACTGCAAATGAATGCGAGTAGATTAACAGGTAAAGTATTTTAACTTGCATTTATATTGTATTCAGTGGCAAAATACTATCTTCTTGGTTTTAATTTCTAAAGTCTATTTCTATTTCTTCAGTCTGAAAGCTGTATTTGTTACCTACCCCTCCTGAATTTTAAGAACATTTGTAAGAAGTTGCATTAGCTGAAGAGAGGAGAAGTTCCTTAGCAGTACAAAGATGGGGCTGAAGCTCATCTGTATCCAATAAAAAGGAAAATAACTGTAGCCTCCCCACCATGTGCTCTTACACTGTGAAAACCATGAGGTTTCTTAGAGCTTTGCCAACTTCACCCTCCCAAGCCCTACATAAATGGCCCAGCAAAGCCTTGAACTAAGCATCAAAGTAGAACAAATGGCACTACCAGATCCCTTACTCTCTAATACTGCCTAAGCCACTTCCGTGTTTGCTTTAGGAGGTACTAGGAAGAGGTATATGCGGATGTATCATCCTGAAGTCTTGTCCACTGCTGCATTTAATATCAAGAGCGACACATTTTTCTGCATTATTACCCTGCGGCCTGGAATTTCTTTAAAAGGGTGTTTATACAAAAAGTAGTAAGGTACATGATGACGCTGCTGACAATCATTAAATTCGTAATGCACTCCCTACCTTTTTCAGGTTTGCAGTTGATTAGACATAGGGGATTTATTGTGTGACATTAGTTGGGACATTTCTATCATGCAAGCGCTTCTCATAAAATGCCTGAAATTTCTAAAACCTCTGCCACAGCATAAAATAAAAATAAAACCAGTACTCTATAGTTTGCTAAAGAAGACAAGAATTCATCATCAAACACAGTGGTACAATCTGCTTCCATTTCAAGTATCAGCATAGTTTTCTGTAAACAAGAATGAAATGTTATATTTAATAAGATCTCTGTTAAGCCCCGATCTAATATCAATGATGTGGAACACTTCCTTTCCTTCAGCTACATTACTACAGTGATATTCCATTTGTGTAATGTGCTTCATACCAGCTGAAATTACTCAAGCAAGACAATGACCTTACCAAGCTCAAACTCTGTGCTTTTAACAACAGCAAGATTATTGTCCATGTCCCATGCACTGCTTCTTGTAGCTGAATGTTTTAGGTGGACACTGTTAATTTTCTCTCAGGCATACTACAAAACATCGACACTCTCACTTGATACTTTGTGCCACAAATTTATCTTAGAAATTATTCCATGAATAATTTGTAGAGGACGCTGATAACACACCTAATACACCAGTTACCCGTGGCTCATTCACATGATAACATTCTGGTTTAAAAGGACTCCTCTGATGACAAGCTAGAGGTTTAGAGTTTGACGTCGGAACACATGCAGTATTCACAAACTTAAACACATGACTACTACCCTTTTTAATGAGGCACTTACACTTTTCTGATTACTAGCTTGTCCCCATCCTTTTTAATTTATTGCAGTATCAACTGAGTTTGTCTGAACACAGTGTCTTAGGAAACTGTGTGTCAGTCTTTGAGTTTCCTCCATGCTATGTCTCCTGTTTTCCCCATCCTCTCTCCTGCCATATCTTCTTTGTTGTAGTTTTCACAGAAATTTCCCAAGTTTCTTGTGACTTTACTAGCAGCCTTCTGAAAAAAAAAAAAAAAAAAAAAAAAAGCAATTTCTGGTGCATATTTTAGGGTCAAATTAGCTGTATCAATAGTCATTCTTAATTGCTCTGTTTTGCATACAACACACTAGCAGTCCCTTTATGCAACAGTAAAATCCTCTTCAAACTAGCAATGCTCTGTTAATTTTTTAAAATCTGGTCAAATATTCAGAGGGTTTTTTCATTTTCTTTTAGATTTGATGTGCTAAAGTGGAAACTGATTCACTCATTAGCAGATTGGGAAAGAGGAGACTTTCTGAAATACCCAGAATCTCAGCAAATGCTGTATTTGCTGGTTTAATTAAACTTCTGGGCTTCACGGCAAGTTACATTCTCATTGCATTCTCATTAAACTGCCTATTTTTTATATCACTGATATTTTTAGTTATAATATTCTCTATTCTGGTCTAGTCCTCAAGTGAACTATCAAATAAGGTCACTTTCATCAAGCCACAATAACTTTTTAAGCCCTTTTCCTTTTGTCTAATAGACTGTACACGGTTTCGGTGTCGCAGCCTTCTTCTACATAGTATTTCCAGAGTAAGAGCCAACACTTCATCTGCAGTTCTGGCCTCTGCTAGAGGTCCCAATAAGCTAAAGTCCCAATAAAGTGAGGATGCATAAATTCCTAACATTTGCTACCCAATTATAATGCTTTTCTGACAGAGTTTTGATAGCTTTTGAAATAGAAAACAGGAAGATTTCAATATTCCCAAGTATTTTAGAGACTATTACCTAATTAATGTTTTCTGTGGCATGGGCAAGTACTGTTTTAGAGAAAAAAGCTCTGACCCCTAGCATTCTGTTTCTCTGGCTAATTTCAAAGAATATACATATAGCAATAAACTGCAATTTATAGGATGGCATAATAATGCAATTAATTGAGGATGTCCAGACTTTTTCCTCTGAAGACCAAGAATACGTCTCCATTCTAAACCAGCAGGATTTTGGCATTCATTCTTAGAAATACAATCCTCTGATTCAGTCAACTAATCTCACTATTTGTGCAGAAAAGTGTCTGTCTAGTTAGACATTTATTTAAGAAGAAACGTTTTTTGAGTGAAAAATAATGATTTAACAGAGAAAATAAAATCTAAGGCTATTAAAGTTATAAGCTTCAAAAAGGCAAAACACACCTCAAAAAAACCCCAGCCCTTTTAGTATTACTTAAGCCTTAACTATGATATACTTCTAATTCCCTAGTGAAGCTCTACTTAGACATGGGAAACAGCTTTTTGCTTGGGAAACAGCTTTTTGCTTGGGAAACAGCCTTTGATTTCTTCTTAAAATAGTCTAATGCAATGCAATCTGCTTGATTTTTCTCTGTTGAGAGGGGTGCTGCTTGCAGCACTGAGGACGAAGTGCTTCCACAGGATAGCACTGGGAAGTGAGTAAACCTCTGAGCCTTGAAGGTCTGCAGTAAAGGGAAATGAGGTCTCCTGAAGAGGAGACATGGCATCACAGGGAGAAGACAACAAACAGGGAGGTTGGGACTGGAGAGTAGGAAATGAAAGCAGAGGCAGGAGCCAAGCTGGCACCTGAGGATGGCAGCATGCTCAGAGTCATGTTTTGGGGGCTAAGAGGACACGACCCTGCCACAGCCACAAAGCGGGAGCAGTCTTTTGGACAGGCCCCTGTGTGCAGGGAGGCAACAAGGCCTTAAGGTGAGCTGGGCGAGGGAAGGAGCTTCAGTGGTGGACCAGCAGCATCGACAGCAGTGCAGCAAGGCATTGAGATTAATTCAAACAATTTTTTTTTCTTGTTTTTACAGAGGCTGATGCATTTACGACAGAATAGGAAGGGCAGATTTACAGAAGAGTGGAGGTGGGAAACATGAGAGACCTGAAGTAGATTTATTTAAGAAAGAGATGGAATATCCGAGAGGAAATGTCAAGGAAAGAGCTGGGTAAACAAGACTGGATGGGAAAGCTGTGAATGATTTGAAAATCTAGTAACTAAAAATAACACTGATTAAGCCTTTTGAGTGAGGAGAAGGGGGAGAAGAGGGAAGCCAAGCCCAGAGCCCGGTGCAACGGGCTGCAACGCTGCCAGAGCGAGGGTTTCTTTGGAGGCCACAACCTCCTTGCCACTTGGCAGCACAGCTCAGGGAGAACTCAGATGAAAAGTGCTGACAAACGTGCTCTTCTGCACGTGCGGTTTTAAACAAAGAACCGGTTAGTGTAGTGTCATGAAGTCAATACAAGTCATGTCTACAAAAAAAAGAAAAGGAAACACGCTACTTGCCTGTATAAAACAGCAAAGCACCAAGTCGGCAGAGGACTCTTCCACCCCCTGCCCTGCTCTGATACTGTTGCCATGTTCTCCAAGTCCCGCAAAAGGAAGAGGACACTGTCTACCTTTAAAATGCACCTTATTCCTCTTTAGGAACACCTTCTTCCTTAAAGGTATTCGGAGGTCTCATCAAATTGTGGAGCAGAAAAGGCAATACAGGGCCCCGCTCCTGCACTCTCTGGATTATAAGCATCAACCATGGTTTGATCTTACTGCGTGGTGGCTCTGCCTTCTGCCTCTGCTGCCCCACTCTTTGGATCAGAAAAACCCCAAATCTGCTAGACTGTCCTCAGAGGTGATGAGTCAGAAAATGCACCAGCCACACTTCTCTCCATATTGAAAATATATACCTTAAAAAAACTGAGAGTAAGGACAAGATGCCGCTGACCTCATCCAGGAAGGATTTCAGCATTTCACCACATCAGCCATGTTGCAGATTTGAAAAAAAAAGAAAAAAAAAAAAAGACAATAGCCTCTGTCACCAAGTTTTTAAGATTCTTATAGATAAACATAGCACACATTTTATCTTGAATTTCCTGGGTAAATTAAAGCTTGCAGAGAAGCAGCAGTCCACAGGACATAGGGCAACATTGGTATGGAGGGCTGTATGCCTAAATGTACTACCAGCTAACAACTTTGTATGTCTGCAGTCACCCCTCTGCTATGCCAGTCCAGTATAGAAATTGAAGATTTAAGTATTTGCCAAATATGTATCCAACCAAATGTTGAAATGAAGGAATAAATGCATCTGCATACACAGGTATTTCATACCAAGTAGATTTAATAGATTTGCAAAAGGTGAAGGTCAGAATAAAATAAGCAACTTTGGGGAAGTAGAAAGAATGTAAGAACAAGGAGTTAATATCAGGCATATTTAATTTTAAAAAAAAACAAAACCTACAGTAAAAGCAGTCATTTAATCATGTTTCACAACATACCTCCTAGACAGCAAACAACTACAGCACCACAGCTATAGGAAATTCAGAAAAATGTTTAAGGAAATTTTTAGCAAGTAGGTTAAAATTGCAGTTATATGACTTCAATTAAACTGGCAGAAAAGGAATTACTCCAGTGATCATTTTTTTTAATAAAACATATCTTTAGTCTTCATATATTAGCCAGTGAATTTGGACTCAAGAAATGTAACTTCATACAAAGACTACAGTGAACTGCATAAAAATCTGTCTTACGGTTTTCCAGTCACATTAGTCACGGGTATAATTTAGATGAGAGTTACAATTTCAACCTTAAATAAGTTTTAAGGGGAAAAAAACTGTCTAATCAACTCCTTATGAATTACATAAAACGTAATTCAGGTAGTACCTTAAAAATTCTTACGTGCATTGTTTTAAAAACATCTCTGTAGTTTTCTGTGCCTTTCTCCTATGACAGAGAAATTTAGTTGTGCCAGATCCATGTCTACATCTATAGGAAAGTTGACTCATGAAACTCCATTTCCCCGTAATGCTGGCAAAGAGAGGAAGAGGGGAAACTACGCATAGCACCTACCACCATACGTTTCTTCCTTCCTCATGTGCGTATAGATCATTGCCTAGGAATGTAGGAAAGCTGCATAAAAGGTGTGATGGCTGGCATTAGACTTTGTCAACAATCATCCTTCCTTCATCAGGCAGCTCTAGCAGCAATAGCATCAGGCATCCTGCCCTGGGTGTGAAAGAGGAAAATGTGCCCTGTTCATCTACTTGACTCCTGTTATTCACTGGCTCTGGCAGCTCCCCATAGCAAATATTTTTTTACATGGAAGAACCAGGATTCCCAGAAGCACTTGGAGGCACAGTCCAAGCAGGAGACTTCCTGGTCTAATGTGGCACACAGACATGACTGAATATGAGCTCCATGCATGAGACAACAGCAAAAGCAGGGAAACATTTACTCTGTACCACGATCCATCACTATAGTGGTCTTTCAAGTTCAGCCTTTCCTGAAGACTACATGGGCAAGAGTTCAGACAGCAGTAACTGGCAATGCCTTACACTGCTGCAGTTCAAGCAATTGAAGGGTAAGAGGGTAAGTTTGCGATTTGGCAAATTCACAGCACAGCCATCGGGCTTCTTCCAAAGATGCACCCCGTAAACACACAGACTGGGCAGTAGCTGGTGGACATGTGTGCAGCTCTGGGCTTGGCAGGGCACCAAGAGTTGACAAGCGATGGAGCAAGCGAGACCCAAACACAGCCAGGGAAATGTACAAAACACATTTCTGAACAAGGAGAGAGAGCTTGTGGAGAGAAATGTTGCTGAAAGAAACCTGGGATGTGAACAAAGGACCTGTTGACTATTTGATTCCTCCTGTGCTAGCAGAGATGACACTCTGAAAATAAACTAGACTGTAGTATCAAGTAGCAGACACCATCAGCTTCTCTTCTCAACAGGAAAAAAAAAAATTGGCTCCAGCTGTTTTAATTAAAAAGAGACACAACAGTTATCATGTCTGAAGTTTTTCAGAAGAAAGCAGTGAAATTCATCCATCAAAATCGACTGCATCTCTAACTCCAGTGGGCTCTCTACTGCACTTAGGAGGCTTAAAATATTAAGCTGGGAAAGCTGACACTGCCATACAACCACCTTCTAAAGAACTTTCTCTATTATTGTCATTATTCAGTTCCCTCAAGCTCCCTTCAAGGGTAAAAGTCCCATGTTTCTAGCGCTGGAGCATGAGGTGGCTTTGGCCAGGTGCTTCCCTGGGGTGGGAGCAGGGCAGAGAGCCTGTGGCCTCGGCTGGGAAATGCCCCTCAGCCAAGTGATGGAGGAACACAGCTGGATTAGGAGCAAAGGGGCAGCACTGGCTAAAGCTCAGAAATCATCAGATACATACTACCTGCTTCTTGCTCAAATACATCATACAGAAGTATTAATCCTGAGCGAGACCAGCACAGCAGCAGCCACAGGCTTGAAGTGGTAGGAGGTGAACACAAATACCTCCTTCACAGAAACTGGAAACCAACATCCAGAGCAGGGTTAAGTGCCACAGGCTGTTCGTCCAACCTGTATAGCCAACCCAAGGCAAAATGGGGCATCAAAATAAATTCGGTGTAATTTTGTGGTGATTTTTTTATGAGTAGCTGCTTAACTAGTCTTTCAACTCACCTGGAAAGGCAGCTTCTTTTGTAAACCTCATGTGACATGGGGACAAGAGAAACTGTTTCAAACGACGCCAGAGCATTAACCAGGCTAACATGAAACTGCTGAGGGAAATGGTATTGGCCATCTCCAGAGATGCTCTTTTTTGCACACAAACTAACAAATGTAAAATTTTAGAATTATAAATACAAACTGAAAACAAGTTGGGTTTGAGGTTTCTAGACTGTAATTAGCAACACAGCTGTTCTGCAAAACTAGAAAACCCCAATTTGCTTGAGTGCTGTCTCTCCTACAGCTTCCAAATGCCCTCACACCACATCACAGCTCATGCAACACCCCTTGGACTCCTTTGGCTTAAAGACGGGAACCCCATAGCCCTTTCTCCGTAAAACACCCCCAGTGCCTTCCCATCATTTATAAATTACCCCAAACAACATTCTCACTACTGCTGCAGCAATATTTGCTACCTATCACACTGGGTTTGCAGACAGTTTAAAAATAAAGAGGCTCTGGTTCTTACACCAAAGCTACACATGTGCTGATTAACCAGGCATTTGTCATCATAGGGAAAGGGTAAAAGCGGAGTTTCTTCCTGCCTCTCCCTTAGTTGGTGCATAATGCACTCACCCATCTCTCCTCAATCAACCATCTGCAAAGAACGTATCAGAACTTCACATTCTAAATATTTCTAAGCCTCTATCAAATTTAGTTAAAATTGATCAAAAGGTTAAAAACTGCAGCAGGCTGGGGAGGGCAGCAGCTGCCAGACACAGCTGCAAGCAAACTGCACATTGCACAAGCTTACTGCCTTGGACACCCTGCGTGCAGTTATGAAGGGTAATTTCTTAAGCATCAGAAATCCTCAGCTAATCACAACAGCCCCAGCTCCACTGAAGGAAGGGGAATTTACCAGTTCAGACCAGCTCACAAACTGCCTCAGTGCCTCTGAAGATGTCTTTATTCCCAGAAAAAGGAATAAAGAGCAATAACTGGCTGAAACTTTCATCTTTCTTCACATAAACAACTTCTGCAGAAACACTTCTAGTTCTTCTTTTTTTAAGCACATAAGCCATGAAGCAGCTCACTACAAATCTTGCCGATTAGTGGTGTATATAGGCTTCAAGAGCTCCAGGGAAAAAAATACTGTTTTTCTTTCCTTTGTGCTTCGTTAAACTTCAGTGTTAATGGGGGGAAAAGACCCCTTTGGACAACATTAGTCAATATGGCCACTAGTTGGTGAATTTTTCTGAGATTAACTACCAGAAAAGCAAGCAGCTGCAAGAGTATAGTTGATATGGAGAACTTGATATGGGTGCACTAAGGAAAACACTTCTGTTTACTCCAGTCAGGAGATGTCTACAACCAGTGCTGGTACCAACAGATGCACAAGCCGGTGCTGACATTTAACTGTATGTTGCTGAAAGGGGTGTTTTGAGAGTGAAGCTGCAGCTGCATAGAAGAGACGGTTCAATTTTCTGCACAGGGTGGCTGTGGAAAAGCCACTTGGAGCAAGATTCACCTTGCTGAAATGTAACTATCTAAATGTTGGCGTTTGCTCTGAATTTGCTGCCTGTGCTTCCTCCCTGGAGGAGGAAGAGAGGGAACGGCACCTCCAGCAGGTGCCCCCTTCCCGTCACCCCGGTGTGGAAGATGGGCAGAGAGACATTACAGCTATCCGGAGCAAAGTATTGAGACAAACTTGAAACTTTCCATTTTTTAGCAATTCTACTTTCCAGGTCTAACTGAATCATTATAGCTCTAAACAGTACTCAAAATCTACAGTAGTTCACAATCTGGCTCTCTGTTTTTAAGGTACTAGTCTTTTGAAATGTATACATGGGATTTTACATGAAATAAATCTTTTTATTCCACTCTCTGGTAATATAATACAAAATTAGTTCAGTTCAATCTGGTCTTCCTGTAGTTCCCTTCTTCTCAAAAAGAAACAACATTCATGTGAAGTGAAAAAGTGAAATGGAAAAAAAAAAATCCTACCAAAAGTTTGAAGTTTTGAAGACTGTGTAAAACTACTTCAGATTGTGCTACTGTTACGTGTCCTTGTAGGCAACATGTAACTATTATGGTGTCTGAAAATCTACAAATGCACCAGAAAGAAAAAAGATATCAGTATGGTACAGAAAATGCCAGCTCAATTAAAAAAATAAAAGCTAATACTGAAGATTCAGGAAATATAAAGGCTAACACATTAAGTAACTGATTTACTCAGAAATAAAAGCAAAAAAACTGTTAAAAAATTTTACTTGAGGCAAGAAAACAAACTGCACTGCTTAAAATAAATTATGACCATCTTAAACTATAATTGTAATGATTTTTCAATGAATTTCATGTATTTGGTCCTAAGCCAATAGCTATTAAATGGTTTGGGAAAGAGGTTATGTTGAAAGTATGGAATGGTGTTTAAAGTATAATCATTCTTTAAGTACTACATGGAATTATCAAAATCCTAATTAACAGGCATAACTTGTGTCCACCAGCCACATCCAAGGGTTACAGTGATATAATGATGAAGTGCTATTGGTCATCACTGAAAGAACCGCTTAAATAGCATAGTAAAATCTTGCTTTCATGGAACCAATGGACCATGGCAGAAGTAGTGGCAGTATTTCTCACTAAACGATACAAACTTAATGTTCTAGAATTCATATTTCAGAATGCTCGCTTCAGTTTTAAGATCATATCACCATAGCTGTAAGACCAGTTATGCCCTGGTAAACGCAGACACAGTTTTTATGGCTACACAAAGCACCACGGCTTTAAGACTCCCAGTACACAGTAAAAAAATTCTACACATGCATACAGACAAGCCAGCTAAGTTGGCTTATCCCCATGTCAAACATATTTGGTGGACTAGTCTGACACTAAATTTATCAGGGTCCAAAAGGCTATTAAACCAAGTCTCCACAGTTCAAAATATAATGCTCACTCAAAACATAATCTATGAAATTGATTTTAAATAAAACTCATGAATACGTTTCTCACACAATCTGCACATCTGTTATTTTGCTGTCCTTTTTGTGAAATTTTATGTGCATCTTAAGATACAAAATTTGCATTAACCAATCTGCTATGGAAGACAGTTTGTGAAAGGCCCTATCCCCCATGGTTACCTACAGGTTAGATGTGATGACCCACAAGTCCTCTCCCAGCCTTACATTCCTGCAGAACACTGGTATAACAAGGAAAGCTGAACATAACAGCTGGCCAGAACAGAGGGCATCAGCAAAGACTCCAGCATTTGCCAGCTGAGAAAACAGCATTTCACCACAGGTCGTACAGCAAACACACAGGCTACTACCAGAGGAAATCAAATATTTGAACAAGTAGAGTGTGATGCATTTCAGTCACGCGTGAAGGGAAACCCAGTGAATAAGAATTATACAATGCCACCATGAACTTGCCCTTAAGAGAGACACAAAACAATGTATTCTGAATGGAATAGAGTCAGCAAACACAGAAGCTTTTTTTTTTTTTTTCCTGAAGGTGGAGGGAGCATAGACAATTTTCCAAGAATCATAAAAGAAAGATTAAAAAACACTAAAAGAAGAAGTAGGCCTGCTCTCCTACAGAAAAATCCTCTTTAGTTTACTTTTAAAAGACAAAAAATATTAAAACAGATGCACTTTGTTTTCTGTCACAGACTGATATTCCAATCATTCCGAGGCTGGGAAAATGAAAGATAAGAGGTTCAAATAATGCAAAATAAAGGAATAGGAATTCACAGGGATGTCTGATGTTCACCACTGCAGTATGAGAGTGGCTAATCACATAACAGAGCTTGTCTACAAAGAGCTTTTCAAGAAACACTGAGATTTTTCAAGTGCACAAACCTTTCTGATCAGAAGCAGGAAAAGCTAGTTTATTAATTAAACTCTGCCAGAGCTATGAGGAGGAGCAGCAGCTGATTTTAGCTTTTAATGAATGCATGGTGCATTCCTCTTGACCACAGCATACAGTTCTGGATAAAGGAAATAATGAGGAAAAATAATTCCATCTGATGAAAAGGGGGAAGCATCCTTGGATATCAACTTGACAATCTAAGAAGTCTGTTTTGAACTAGTTTTGAGGGGTATAGCGACAAAAGCCTGTATGGAAGTAAAACCAGCAAAAAACTACAGATCAAGCAGTAAGACTGGAATTTGCACTTTGGAGACCAGAAATCAGACTAGGCCATGGAAGACTGGGAAGAGCAGGACACCAGACCAAAATTTGAAAGGCTGGGTGTCTGGAGAACACAGGCTGATGACTATGCAATCATAGCTCCCTCTTGCACATGCACCGGCCCTATCTCACCTTACCTTGTGGACCACCTTTCCCACCAAACACACCCTATGTAGGCATATGCAGACCATGCCCTTCTACAATAACATGCTTTATGCAGCCCACTTCTACCCACAAGTCAGGTGAAGCCCAGGAGTGGAAGAAATTGGCCTTTCAGATCCCACACAGGGGGCTATGCAAACCATGAGGCAGTAGGCTGAGCAAGTCCACATGGGTATTTTATCCATAGCACTACTAGAACAGACATACCCAGGCTAGAAGCTGCCTTTTCCTCTTTCCTTCTTTATCTACATTTATCAGTGACAGTATGGGGGTTTAGTTCAACGCATACTTCTGCTGAGCAGAAATTCTGGAGGAGGGAGACCAGCAAGTCCAGGGCTGACAGCCTGTGTGCTAGAATATCAACTCCAGAAGAGTCCAGCAGATCTACAGACCAAATTCCAGACCCCAGTCACCTTGTCACCCTGATGATTACCAAGCATGATTCAAAGAAGTGATCCCTAGAAACAGAACGTTGCTCTGCATCCCACAAACCTATTGTAGCAGGATACTACAGTGTGCAAGCCTCAGTGTCAAATGTTGCTTGACGAGACATATGAGCCCACAACATTTGACAGGTCACCACGGTTAAGCCAAATTTGACAGAAATGTATCCTTGTAGTGATGAGACTCAAGTGTGTACTTCCTCTGACCAGGATTACCTTTGCCAAGGAAATCACCTGTTACAGTCCAAAACCAAGCTCAAGCACACAGCAACATAAAAGCAGCATAATCAGGAAATCAGCCCTCATGTGCAAAGCTGAGAACACACCAGTTTGATGGTATATATGTATCTATCAATATTTGGTGGAACAAGTCCAGGCAGGATACAAATTTATTTAGGAAGAACATTCAAGGAAAAACCAAAACCACTGAAATATATACACTGCAAATACGAAATTCTGTGAAGTTTAACATCATCTTTGCTGAATATCTTTACATGTAGATGAAAGGAAAAAGACCAGAGGCATGATCATTGCCTGGATCCAGTCCTAGCTACATGCTCTTGAGAGGGACTTAGGTGAAACTGTCTTGAGAAGTTGGGAGAAGGGGTTGGGAATTGAATTAACTGAGTAGCCGCTGTAAAAGCAACATGTAGGACAGTGAAAGATTTAGGAATGTGTTGAATGATGATGTTTGCTTAAAAGGCAGAAAACAATACCAGAAGGCTATCTGTGACTTCATGAAGCTTCAGCTTCATTAATAGGGAGGAACTAATGAAGACAAAATGAAAAGTAGTGGCCTTCTTCTAAGGTACCTAGATATTGTATTATCATATCTTACACTGAACTTTCATTCTATGATGATGGTGACCATGCAAGCTCAAAGCACTTTCTAGATCATTGACTGATGGTGTTGCTTTTGGATGACCCCTGTGACGGAAGAAGGAGTTTAACAGACAAACTTGCAAAATATTTATACTAAGTATGAATATTTGTGCTCAGAGGAATGGATAAAAAAGAAAATCCAGTTTAGACAGCATACAAAATGTCCTGGAAATGTCATGCATTAGAAATACTTTAAAATTAAATATTTACCCAGATCCTTAATGAGTGATAACGCTTCCCATGATATAAATGCTCCACCACCATCATCCATAGCTCCCTGCCCAACGTCCCAGCTGTCCAGATGTCCACTGACCAATACAATCTGGAAAAGCAGTTATGAGAAAACATACCTACGTGAAAACACTGAATCAGAAAAGTCAGCTCAGCATTTAAGTGTTTTAATGATTTTGTCATAAATTTGGCTTTTTAGTCTAGAAATGGAGGAAGGAAACATTTCAAATAAAATTAAAATGTTGTTCTCTAGTCACTGAATATAAATCTGGAATTACCAAATGCATCCTACTGCTTCAAAACACTGCCTAAATTGAACTAGATATGCTGTAAGAAATGTTTAAATGAAAGGCTTTGTCTTGTACATTAACAAAGTGCATACTTTCCAGAGATACAGGACTACTACATTGCAGAATGGCAAAAATTTCTTTCATATTCCAGCTGTTTAAGATTTTAGGCATGAAATTTGATTAACCCTATTTTGGGGTGCATAAGGAAGGAATATGAACTTAGACTGAAGTGTTCCCAGACAGAGGTTGTTGTTTTATTATATATCTATTGTACTTGTCATAGAGGACCTCTAATTTATTACTGGATCCCCTATGTGCTACAACAATGACAAGGTATTTTATAGTTCCATTACTCATAAGGATATTTTAAATTAATAAAAACATGGCAGCAAGTCCCAGATGAGTCTTCAGCAAAGAAAGTTTTGTGGCTACAGTAGAGTATAGTGGTATACCTATCTCCAGAAACACCCACCTTCAGATCTGAACTCTTCAAATGTCAACAAGCAGTATCAGACCAATACCAGAAGTGAGATAGTTCCCTAACTGGACCTGAAGCTGAAGGATCTATGATTGCAATGGAGAGGTCGAGGAGGGACAAGAACTCTGAGCTGAGCAGGCTGTGTGGTAAGATGATGCAGTAGGACAAAAACAAGAGCAGGGAGCCGCTACAGTGCCCAAGGAATCTTTGAAGAACTGGTACCAGTAAAGAGTGCCCTTGAGATAGGGTGCAAGTGGAAGCATCCAAGCTATACAGCTCAGCACTGAGGAAAAACTGAAGGAGATCCTGGAGCATCTGCCTGTGTCCTGCCCAGAACCAGCCACACATGAAGGGATGCTTCTCACTCTCTGGTCGGCTGATGTCAAACAGGTCTCAGAGTTGTGGGATCTAGAAAAAAGGGGAAAAATACTCATTCCTCCTGCCACCTTCTTCTCCCTAAGGGATGAGGATCTCCTGGTATATCATCTCAGCTTTCATTCATCATAGGACAACTACTCTACCACTGAAAATGAGAATACAATGAGTTTTTCCTATTATCACCCACAGAGGGTGACAGCCTGGGCTGTCAAATGTGCAGCTAATGCTGCAAGGAACTAACTTGGGGCCCAAGCGCAAAGATCTCTATTTTCCCTTTCGCAAGAAAGAAATCGTAGTACGTTTTCACTGGTTATTAAAAATAATGGACAAAGAGATCATAACAAGACAAAAAGCATCAAGTGCTCATCAACCAACCATGTTTTTTATCCAACCAAATACAAACCCAGGTAACAAATAAAAGGCCCCTTTGTATTAAACAAGAGCCATGATGAATTATCAGTCAAATCCATTGTATTGCCATATGTCCAACCAGAATGCATCAAACCACTTTAAATTTAAAAAATACACTATGAAATGTTTATAAATGTGTGTATTATAAAAACCAGAAGTGTCATGCCTTAGAAGCTGGAAAAGCAGCTTACTCTTTCCTTCTCAGATGTTTCAATTCTCTTTTATGCTTATGCAGTCTTAACTCAAGATGTGCTTACTTCCCAGCACAGACTGATTTTCTTGGTAGTAGACAGATATGCTGCAGCCCTTATTCCCAAACCTCCCCTCCTTCAAAAGTGCTTAAATTTGGATGGCAGGCCCCTCTGTAAAAGTCTCAGATTTACTCAGGAGATATTCCTGCAATTTAATGTCATGATCCTCCCAGGCCCGGCATGGAAGACTGCAAACAGCACGTTTTCCAGAGACGATGCCCTGCAGTAGAAGTACTTAATCTGTGGCAGCCCTCTGCTACAATAGCAACATAGCTTGAAACCAGATAATCTAAGAAAAGCCATGCCAGCTTTGGAGGTAGAAACTTTTCTGAAATGACAGCAAAAGGAAGAACTCACTGCGGTACTCCTTGGTCTTTTTGTTTTCTTATAAGGGAGGACTAAGCATACACACACCCACACACTTGCAGGTGGTGAGGGCAATGCATGAATGAACTCTGCTTTGAAAGCTTGGGATGCATGTGCAGCCCCACTGCAACCTGTCCATGGAGGACAGAGCTCAAACACCACTACAGTTTGCAGTCGACTGATGCAGACTAATTACTGTCCACTCAATAAGGAATCTGCAAATAATAATTAAAAAAAGAACAGAAAAGGCTCTGAGTGAAAGCACAACTGTCTGTGGTATAAAGGACATCTATTCCACAAATTCAAAATCACCATGTGGTTTATTTGTTCTTAAAGCAAAAATTGGTTTTAAGGAGATAACTATTCACTCTCCTGGGAAACAGAGCTTCAAGCTGAAGCAAATTATTTAGAACAAGCTTGTAAACCCATTGAGAGAGAACCAAGTTTATAATAGAAGTGACGCCTTGTCTTTAGCAGTGAAAGAACACCTCGCTAATGCTGTTCCCTGGCAGCAATCTCAACATGAGCATCTGAGAGGGAATTACTCCTCATTTCTGTGAAAAGACACATATTGCAACAGCAGGAAATTCTGAATCAGAAGATGGTGGTGTAATCCCATTTGGGGTTACAGACGCCAATCATAAAGCATCTTTAACAAGTCCAGAACATTACACCAAAACAGATCAAGGTTTAAGCGGATTGAGAAAGTCAGATAATTTTATGGATGAACTTTTACTTAAATTTACTTAAGATGATGCCAAGAGCAATTACATAAATACAACCAATGTATTTCTATGTGAAAGTTTTTTCAGAACAGTTGTTTTTTTAAACTATCATGCTTTTGTAGCAGCTGCTAAAATGAATGTTTCAGTGACCCTGCTGATAGCTAGCCATAGACATTCTTAAAATAAGACACAGTCATAAAATAACAAAAACACTATGTTTATCTTGGTCTTTAAGTAGATATAATGTGTCTGGGCAATGAATGGAAATATTTCTGAAATTCACTCTAAACCACTATATTATTTTAAATAATATTATAAAATAATAGTATTACAGTTCTTTGTACAGGTGGGCTAATAACAAAGGCAGTTAATGCTATCAAGGATATATGATTATTGCATTTTCCACATTGCTTTCAAATCTGTTACGTGGTTCTCCGCTCCAAACCTACATATAGACTAGTCACTTACATTTGCAAAAAACATCCCTATAGAAATGTCAGCACATGCCAACAGAATGTAACCACTGCAAAGCAGCGTAAGTATAAGTATTTGTTTTAAATATACAGAGAAACCACAAGCAACGGTACAGGCCAGTACAAATACAGCAATACACATTTGCCAAATTGACCAAAAATAAATTTAGGATAAGACAGTTTGCCTGCAACATGACAACTTTAGATTTGGCTTTCCTGCAGTGACACAGCTAAGAATGCTACTCCAGACACAGTCCTGAGACAATACAACAGAAGTGAAACTGCAGGAAACATTTCAAATAGAAGACGAGTTCTTCTATCTCCTTCTGCACCACCATTATGACCTCTATTGGATGCCTTTAAGTCCTGCCCAGCATTTCAATCAAGCATACTGAAATATTTTTAAATTTATATTATATTTTATATATCATTTTATATCAATATATATTTTATATTTTAGAACCAAGAAGATTAGGAAGAGGAACCACATGTTCACATACATTTGCATACATCATGGAGTTATCCTTTTCTAAGCAGGATGGGTTTTGCCACTAGAAAATAATCTCCCATTCCACACATAGTCACACATGCCTATTGCATTTGTCATGCAGTAACTTCATAAAATGTAGGTGAACTACCTTCTGCTTGGTTAGAGAGAATTTAAAGAAAAGCCTATTCCACTTTTAGTTAGTCTCCACAACCTCACTTCCTCCTGTAGAGGTGCAAGGAAAAGGCTTCTTTCTATGCAACATTAGAGATCATAAATAATAAACATTAGGAAAGAACTGTAAGTAACATTTTCAGTCACAGAATTTAATCTAGAAAAACATTTCTATCAAGTTGTGAAAACTAGCATGCAAAGTTATTTCATGTCACTGAGGTAGGTGGTAATGGAAGAGTAATGAAGTCATCATTCATCTTTGCCCTTCATGGATGAAGATGACTTTATGGATGGAGGTTAGGGTCCACAAAGTAGGACCTTTATTGATGGAATCTGACTATCAACACGTTCTCTTAGAAAAGCTTATTAATAACTTTCATTATCCAAACCACTGAAAGGCATTTTTCCTTACATCTTCCTCCAGCAGAAAGGGAAGATAAGGAGCACCTTAACTTGCATGGAGAGGACAGAAAACTTAAAGAAGGATCACAGACACAGAGAATAGGATGACCAAAAACTAAACAGGATATTAGAACCAGATCAAGCATCTTTAGCCAAGACACATTCAAACTTCAAGTGTCTGTGTGCCAAAACTTCAAGCTAAGACAGTGAAGTGCTCTAAACTGTAACTCAAATTCTTTTCAACTGCTCATCCACATTTTCAGCCAAATACTGCCACGAGTTAGTCGTTTGCTCAGGCAGCACAGGTCTACAGTGTTCCAGCCCAGTTCCCAATTACCTGAAAACTCAAGAAAAGCATTCCCATTTAAATTTTTGTGGTTCTTTTTTCTCCAGTTTTCTTCTACATAGGTCCATTTTAAGCTCTAGGTACCACAATAAGGTCTTACATTACTTGACTGGGTACTTTTTCTGCATGAATCCCCTCCCAGTGCATGGGATATTTGTACAATACTTAACTTACACATATGAACACCACATACAGTTAATTTGTGTTTGGACCACAATTAGAGGAAAATAGAAGTCAGATAAGAATCGGGATCCCCTATTCAATCCAATCAAAAAAATTGCCTATAAATTCTCTCCTTCCTCAGTTGATACTCATTACTCTTTTTACTCACACAAACACACTCTCACTTCACAATTTCCTATTTTCCCCAGTCCCAAACAAAATTTCTAATGCTGACTAACCCATTACTGAAAAACTCTTAATCCCAGCTTCTCAGACAGAGGAACCCAGCACCAAATTCAGGCCTGTCCTCCTAAGTATAGGGAGTATATTTTGAGTAATCTATCCATTTGGATAGCATGACAACTTTGAACTGCCAGATGGCTTCAGTTTATAAGGATCTAAAGATTTTCTTCATTTCACTGTGTTAACAGCATGAGAATAAGGGAAAAGAGAAAGGCAGCACATCATGTACCTAACTGGTGGGCTAATAAAACAGCTGTCAGGACTAAATTTAAGCCCATCATTCTTAACCTGCTTTCAAAACTATGATTAAATAAAGTCTTCATATACACAGATTTGCAAATTAAGAGTAGTAAATCTGGCACGGCAATTTTAGGATATATTAGCATCATCTGCAGTAGTGCTTGCAATTATGTTCTGGAAAATGGCAACACCAAGCAATATGTTTTTCTACTGCTTACCCACAGAGCAAAGCTGGCACTAGTGTCCACAGCAACCTTCCTCTTTTAAAGTAATTCTTAGTTTGCAGACTGTATTCTCTTTCCCCTTTTTTAGGAAAAAGTTTTGTCATCTTAATGGAATGAAAAGTTGGTGTGTAATTAGTTTTTTTGCCCTGACCCATTCTCTTTCCTACCACCTCAAACCTTTCTCTCTTCAACTCACACAGAAAAACCAGTAACAAATTAAGAGTTACCAACTCTTCCTACTTGATACTTCGTGTCCAGGCAGAACCACGTTCCTGTATACAAATCAACACTCCTCAAGTTTTAAAATATTTACAATAGTTATTTATTTGTACCATGAAGTAAGATTCTGTAAATTTGTCCCTTGGCTTTTCAATCAAAGGCCTTCTGAACTCTAATCAAAACTTGTAATCCTGTGTGCTGTAGCAGCACACAGACTGCAGCAAATGCAACAGACATCATCTTCCTTTCTGGAATCCAACCCAGGTATTCCAACTGCAGGACAGAGACTTGAAGGAAACTTCTCAAGCACTGCATAATAAAGATAACCATTTAAATAGTTCTTGCAGGGACACTGCATTTTGTATCTATACTACCATTATTTCAAGCTCAGCATCTCAACATTTGGGGAAGACAAAACTGACAAAGTTGAGTGCCCATTAGCAACACAGCACTATATGGCACAGGATTATAATTGGACTTACATGCAAGCTTAGATATATACATACAATATTCTTCACTGTGAGGGTGGTGAGGCATTGGAACAGGTTGCCCAGAGAAACTGTGGATGCCCCCTCCCTGGAAGTGTTCAAGGCCAGGTTGGATGGGGCTTTGAGCAACCTGGTCTAGTGGAAGGTGTCCCTGCCCATGGCAGGGGGGGTTGGAACTAGATGACCCTTAAGGTCCCTTCCAACCCAAACCATTCTATGACTCCATGATATATATGTTCAAATATAAACTCTCCTGTACTTAAAAATGTGCAGTTCATTAATACCATAAAAAAATATTTTGTCCAGTTATGTTTAATCACAGGTCTACACTATTGTGCATAATTCCATCAACTACAACAGCAAAATTTGAGCACGGAGCTGTATCAGAGATAATCAGTTGTAAAAAATGTTTACTTGGTAAAAACTCTTCATGAACGTCTTCCCTGACCATTTCCCAAGTATGTTTTGGGCTACAAATATGTGAAAAAATACTTGTGAGTTTCTGCACATGGCTTTAAGAAAACACTAAATGCCTCCAGTTAAACTGCAATTGGATTAAATCACGCCCTAAATGTAAATCAGGAACATTACCACACTTAGTGAATTTTATTTGGTATATGTAAGAATATTTCTTCAAATTAGTTTTTAGCTTTGGTGTCCAAATAATATGACTTCACTGTACAGCTCCTTTTATTAGATTTCACGCACATTAGGAATGGTTCTTAAATAATCAGTCTAGCTGTCTCAACTAATTTACAGTCCTAAAGATACAGTGAAGTTCAGAAAGAAAAAAATTATTAAAACAAAAACTGTCTTTTCTACTTACTATGCAGTGCAGCAAGTCTTAACTTCCAGGCTTCCGATTAAATGATAGATCTGCACATGAAACAGAAGTGACTCACTTAGTCACACAAGAATCCAACCCTATTATTGCTAAAAAGCTGATTAATCTTCAAAGAGCCTCTGTGTCACAAAATACAGTAAACTCTTTAAAGCTGAATCTCTACTTTGTAAAAGTGATTGAAAATAAAGCGTTCTCAAAAAGTATTGTAACCAAACGTCCCTGTTTGAAGTGAATCTCAAAACCACTGAGTAGTTAAATAGCATGGGCTGATATCATTTATGGCATATAAGACAGTGAAGAAGAAAATTAGTCTGAAAATAAATTATTACTGATAAGGGAATTGTACTACAGGTAACGAGACATAGAAACTGTACGAGCATTCAAAGATAACCAAGTATTGAAATTACTACCATTTTGTATTAAATGTTGGATTTTAAAACTTAACATTTCCATATTTAAATTCCCTAGAATCTGTTATTTCCTATTTTGTGAGTGTAATATTTCAGAAATAATATCACTCTTCATAATATTGTATTTCAAAAATAAGGATTTTAATTTATATATTTCAGCCCGCCTCTAGAGGTTTTAAGAGGAAAAATCATAACAATACCTCTAAACAAAACTAGTTATCACTGAAATATCACTTACCCTTACACAAAGACGATGTTGTAGCTGCTATTATTCTAGTTCAAAGATTAGCAAAGAATCCCTGCAGTACCACTATATGAAAGCTGAAATAGCATCTGACCTGATGTGCAGAAAGAAACAATCCTTTTTCTACACTTACCAAAGGAAGCCTTCCCTTACACATGCAGTAGCTGATTTGTGTATAAAGAAAGGGATTATTTTATAATCTAGAGTATTTGTATTTATATATTTTTCACTTCAGAGATATATATGATTCCACATTACTACAGATCTAGCAACATTCCCAAATGTTTTATCTTTGGCATTTCTTTTATCAGATATCAAAATTAATCTCAGCTAAAATAAACACTAATGCCTAGTGTTACTTCTTTCACTGAAGCATTTACAAAAACTGTCCTACTTGTACACTGTGATACTACGCACTACTGGCAAACACCCCTTTCCAAAACTGTAAAAAACTGTAATTTTTCTCCAAAAAATTACAGAACTATTGTTACATCCCAAGAACACTAGAGGACCCCTTAAATCAGACCCATGCCCCACTAGCACTGCCTTAGACCATTCTGATGACCTAAAATGTCCTGAAAGCCATCTTGAGTGGCCACCTCTGAACTGTCCTCCAGAAAATAGACTTCATCTTACAAATACCCCAAGAAGATTGCTGATGGAAGCAAGCCAAAACAACCCTTAGATGGTTTTAATAACAGCACAGAACTACAAGAAAGGAGGCTTCAAAACATAACACTTACACCGCAGTGCCAGACACCGAGCATCAGAGAATACTTGAGCTTGGAAGGAAACTCTGGGTGCTCATCAACTTCCACACCCTGCTCACAGCAGGGTCAACTTAGATCAGATCACTCAGAGTTTTGCCCAGTTGAGTTCTGAAAATTTCCAAAGATGGAGATGCCACAACCTCTCTGGACAAAGTGTTTCAATGTTTGCTCTTAGGAAAATATTTTTCCTAATACCTATTATAACACAAGCTTTTTTAAAATGTGTCCTACTGGGCCCTCACTGCAGCGTACAAAACCCAAACTGGATTTTGAATGCTGTCAGCCCGCAAGCCTGCCTCGCAGTTTTATATCTCCAGAAGCTTTTACTTAATTCATCACCACCAGCTGAACACAATGGAGAAGAAATTCTTGCCTTTTATCACACCATTGTCCCTCACCATTATACATACTAAAAGGATTGCTGATTACCTAATCAGTTCTCCCTAAACTGTCTCATCATCCCACTTCTGTAGTCACAATGATCTGTGAGAACTGGTGATGCCTCTTGTCCTTACCACTCTGTAGTGAGAGGTCTCAGCCTTTCTGCTGTGATGGCAAAAACTTCATCTTTTCGTGGTCACAGATTCAAAAGCCTGTGTTCACAGCTGCAACCCCAGCCTATGATGGAGGCTCTTCTGATGCTGCCCTCTTACTCCACAAATCCATGCATAGGCCAAGTTCTTGCCATTTCTTCCTCTGCCACTTACAGGATTTCATTATATAGTATGCTAAGACACTAGTCTTTCATTTGATTACTGTAACCCTTTTTTATTTTGACGAGTTAGCCTACATTCCTGGCACCTGCAGAAGTTTTCTCAGAATTCTGCTAAGGTTATCCTTTTATTTGTCACAGTTTTTTTTAATCTTCTTACTATTCCTTACTAATTATTTTAATGCGTACATAACATTTTTAGTTCTTTTTCCCATACACACGTTGTTTCTCTCTTAAACTGCGCAATAAACTCAATGCAGTGCTAACTTCATGCATATCCAGAAGTGCAGCAACCCACTGGGGGGTAGGAAGTTACTACAAAGCGATGACTGAAACACCAGCACATGCAGCGTGGGCAACAGGCAGGAGGAATGGAGATCTGTGCGCAGCTGCAGGGCTTCCATCTCCTTGGGGTCCCAGAGGCATGGTGGGATGGCTCGCATGACCAGAGGGCTGCAAATGATGGGTGAAGGCTCTTTAGGAAGGACAGGCTGGCAGGGTGATGAGGGGGGTGTTGCCCTTTGTGTGAGAGCAGTGGGATCTCCTGGAGCTCTGCCTGGGGCTGGATGATGAGCCAGCTGGGAACTTGTGGGTCAGGATTAGCAGGCAGATGGATGTGGGTGACACTTCAGTGTGTCTGCTACAGATAGCCTGAAGAGGAAGTAGATGAAACCTTCTTCAGACATATGCCAGAAGCCCCACGTTTGCAGGCCCTGGTCCTCACGGAGCTCTTTAACCAACCTGACATCCACTGGAGGGAAAATACAGCAGGGCACAAGCAATCCAGGAGGTCTCTGGAGTACACTGATGACAAGTTCCTCACAGAGGTGATCGAGGAACCCATCAGGGAGATGCTCTGCTGGACCTCACACTTACAAACAAGGAAGAACTGACTGGGGATATAAAGGTCTGCAGTGAACATAAGATGGTGGAGTTCAGGATCCTGAGAGGAAGGAGCAAGGCAAATTGCAGGATTTCAGCCCTGGACTTAGGAAAGCAGAGTTTAGCCTGTTCAAGGACCTGCTTGTAAGAATCCTATGGGAGACAGAGCTGGAGAGAAAAAAGGGTCCAGGAGAGCTAGCTGATTTTCAAGGATCATGCTGGCGCTGACCAGCTGGAAAGCAGCTTGGCAGAGAAGGAGCTTGGGGTCCTGGTGGGCAACTACTTGACCATAAACCAGCAATGTGCCTGTGCCGTAAACAAGGCCAACAGCACTTGGGCTGCATCAGGCAGAGTGTTGCCAGCAGGTCAAGGGAGGTGACCCTTCCCCTCCACTCAGCACTGCAGAGACACATCTGGGTGCTGTGTCCAGCTCTGAGCTCCCCAGAACAAGACATGAATACACTGGAATAAGTCCAACCAAGGGCCACAGAGGCGATGAAGGGACTGGAGTGTCTGACAGAGCTGGGACTGGAGGAGAGAAGGCTTGGGGGATCTCATCAATGTATATAAATGCTTGATGGGGGATGTAAAGAAGATGGAGCCAGACTCTTCTCAGTAGTGCCCACTGACAGAACAAGAGGCAACAGGCACAAACTGAAATAGAAGAAATTCCATTTAAAAATAAGAAAAAAACTTTTTTACTACAAGGGTTGTAGAACATTGGAATGGCTACACAGAGAGGCTGTGGGGTCTCCATCCTTGGAGATATTCAAAACCCAAGCCCAACACAACCTGCTCTAGTTGACCTGGCTTTGAGCACAGGGTCGGACTACATGATCTCCAGAGGTCTCGTTTTGTAATTATGACACTGATTCCAGAATGAATAATTCACATTTTCTTCTGGCTCTATAAATAATCCACATTTATTTTGGCTCTGAAAATTTCATGTAAGAGACACAAAAAGCAGAACACGACTTGGATATCAATTCTACCAAACCCAAGTATATCCTTCAAGATCCAGACAGCTAAAGTACAACTGCGATCTTCAGTACAGTATTTTACTGGCACAAGATAAAAGACCTCTCTTCTACTCAGGGCAGTCAAAATCATAGTGAAAATTAAAGTTGGTACGGAATCCATTTTATGGAATCATTTGCAATTTTTGTCTAATAGTTTTATGAACGGATGCAAGAACCCACAGAAACAGGACATCGGCTTGCAGCATGAAGAAAAGTTTTTATGTTACACTGACCCTAAAAGAATTGCTTTACATACTGTATGAGATGTCTTCAAAGTCTCAACATCACTTTCAGATTACAAGTCTTCTTTCACCAATTACAGTCCCTTTGGTTTCTTTTAGTTTCTGATAATTAAAACAGCACTTCTATTGAGGCTTAAATGTGGGCATAGAAAATCATGAATTTCTTATTTCTAAATTCAAATTAGTTCATTATATTATATTGATCTCTTCATCAGTAAAATGGGACTAAACAACTGTTTATTATGTAGGGATACAGTGAAGATTAACATTTATTCCTGTATTTATGACAGGAAAATACTAAGAAGTGGGGACTCAAAGCCCCTGTCTTATGTTGAAATTACTGGAGCTATATCTCCTTCCAGAAACAGAAAGTCAGTCCACAATTTCTAGTACCTGTCCACAGCTCCACAGAAACTGAAGACTCCTATTCACAGACACACAGATAAGTACTTGCAAGTAACACTGACAGATTTACCTACTTAATTCCCTCTCGTGTATCTCAAAAACCCAGAGTTTTGATAAAAAATAATAGCTCACCCTTCATGTTTATCTGTCCTTAATTTCTTTGTTTACATACTATTGTGAAACTTACAAGTGTGTTTGACACAAGTTTTCACCAAATGAGGGCGGATTTTTCAAACTCAAACAATTTCTGTAAAAGACCAGATGAGACAACTGTTGTCAGGATGATTCCCAGGGTGGAATTTCTGCCCAAAGCTTTGGTTTATTGGAACCAGTAACACAAGGGCTCTGGAATGCATTTGGAGTGCAGGGGACTTTGGAAAACCTGGTGCAAAGTACAGCTGTGGCAAAGCAGGAAAAAACAATGGCAACATCCGCTTCAAGACATTTTGCATACCAGAAGGCTGGAAAGCGGTTCAATTGCATGAGTCATCTGGGCACTGTATGGCTACTGCCTGTTGCCATCTTTTAATACATGCACATGTGTGTCCAAAAAAGGGCAATGAAGCTGATGAAGGGTCTAGAGCACATGTCTTATGAGGAGCAGCTGAGGGAACTGGGGTTGTTTAGTCTGGAGGAGAGGAGGCTGAGTGGAGACCTTATTGCTGTCTACAGCTACCTGAAAGGAGGTTGTAATGAGGTGGGTG
>VYZV01044418.1:214545-240386 GCA_013401275.1 Pandion haliaetus
TTTTCATGAGCAAGAAAAGCTTAAGTATCAGGTTGTAACTAAAATCTCCGTCCCATCCTCCCCACTCCCATTTTTTAAACTTCAGGGTGGATTCTCGACCCCAGTGCACCTGACAGGGTTTACCTCACAAGTGTGAGGGGTCAGCCACCTTCAGTGAGTCACTGTGGCTACCAGGCAAATCAAGAGAGAGAGCATTTCGCTCCTCAAGTTGTTCCTCTCCTCTCCCACTGCCTAACTCAGGCTGAATGAGAGCAATTTTATCTGAAAGACAGGAAAATTAATACTCATAGTAAGGACAGAGGGGAGAGGGCAACCTCCATTCGGCAACCAGAGATGGTGAAAATGAGACATGCAGGGATTTTATCACATTCCTGGAAAGCTACTTTATCATCCAATTTCAGTCTTTTCTCCTCCCTCTCCAATATTCAACTCCAATTTCCTCTCAATTAATTCAGCCCTGAGAGCCTATTTATTGACAGCTTGACCACCGTGCAGGACATAGAAAAGAAAACCAGAAAACACTTCATAAAGCACCATTCATCTTCAGAACTTCGTAACGGGCCATACATCTTCAGGTATGATGTGTGTACACATTCTAACCAAAACATGTAACATTTCAAGTACCCTTAAATGTCCCACAAGTTATTAAATTCTTAGTTTTGAGAATCTAATCTCAGATCATCAAAGACTTAAATCAACAAGAGTTTATATATAAAATGAGATGCACATGTTTTTCAATATGAGAAAGTGCATGCACATACAAAATACAATAGAGTGTTACAAGATTAAAGTTCATTTAGCATGACATTTGTAGCAAATTCCTTTTCTGAAGTAACATTGTGGAACTCAGAATTATACCAAAACCAGAGAAGTACATTTTCTTATACTTGAGGGGAAATACTGATGGTGAGATTATCTAGGGCAGTAATAACAATATGTTGAAGTAAAACAAAGAATCTGCCCTCAGTGCTTCTGCATTTTGTTTTTGCAAAGTGTTTGCCTTCTCCCTAAATCCAGGACCTTATATACAATTTTTCATAAACCCACAATTTACTAGCTATTAAATCATATTACTTGGCTGTAGACTACTATTATATATTTTTAAAGACATTTTCTTCACGTGAATCAACCATAGCAAGAACACAGCTTTTCTAAGGCTCTCAATAGAAGGGAAATTATTAAGTATATCACTATCACATTAGGAATATTTAATGGTGACCATATGACCAGTGGTTGAAATTCCAGTGAACATATACCTGGGTTTTGTTTAGATACAGGAGACAGAAGACCTTTTGAACACAAATGTTTTTAATCCAGACAAGACATGATGTCAGAAACATTCAAAGAAATTAGTATGTGAGTTAAAAACATGATACTCCCAATTCTCCCTTCCACATCATCTGTAGGATCTAGACTGTATTCTGAGTTTGTTTTGTTTTGTTTTTAAATTGTTTTCTCTAATTGAACCTACAACCAAGGAGTATTTTATTTCATGGAGTTTCTCAGAATCCATCACAACATCTGAATAACTTCCATGGTGTTTAGTGATGTGTCCAGCATCCCTGTATATTCCCTCCCTCTCCTTATCACAGTGGGAAATCACTTGTTGATTAAAAAGCACTGTTTGCATATATTACACTGATTTTAGGCAATGTAAAAGATGTGTGCTTTACATCTGAAGAGGACAATGATTGGATTTGGTGCAGTATGGAGTTTGACTGATTCCCAAGAAAGCTGTTCTCTGCATATACAGACAATATGCTCATTTCTCTCAAAATGAAGATGCCTACCATGACAGACTACAAGTTTTGACAGAGAAGCATGAGTCTCTACACAGAATGACTCCAAGCAATATTCTGTGGGCAGCACATTAGTAAACAAGGATGGGGGTTTTTTCTGCAAGGGTCACATTTTAGTGATTAGTTTGCTTTTTTTTTTTTAATTGTTTGTATATATTTACTGAAAAAAATTACAGTTTTCAGTGTCAAGGGTTTTGGCAGTGCATCCTTTACGAATGAAAGTACTAGTTAGGTTTATTAGTTGCAACATGTTAACCACAGGCACAAAGAAGCCATTGTGTATGCCTGGTGGTTTGGTCTGAAGTTTCTCCTCTCCCAGTGCTTGGTGGAAGGATGCTTCTCATACACTATTTGGAGCAACTGAGCACTAGCCACATACCTAAATTGTGTAATAGATGGCATGTTAAATATACCGCCTACACCAAAACAAGAAAATGTAAATTTTGAGAGATTTAAAAAATAAACAAATAAAAGCACAAAGGAAGCAGGGGACAGTGCTAACAGATTACAAAATTAAAATTTGTGTAAAAGATGTACAGTAACCTAAAACATTTTTCTCTGGACTAGCATGGCTGAGGGTGGGAGCCCCTTAATTTTTATGAAGGGGGATGCATGATGTATGAGACAACTAGTGAACAATGCATTCGGGACTTCAGTGCAAGTAATAACATTCATATCAACAGAACAGGAAAGCATAGAAGGACACAGCTTTTTTCTCATGGCTTTTATAGATGGGAAACATAAGGAAACTCTGACCCTGTGTAAAAGCCTTTGAAGCTGGATATAAGCCTTCTCTACAGCAGCCAAGAAACAGTTTGTTGGATCTTGTCTAAACACTTACAGCTAACACAGTTTAAATATAGTCTTGATTAGTCTGGCTGCATACATCTGAACCAAGCAATGTTTACAGTATTTGTTATTTCTTTTGGTTTACATAACATGCTCCATGCATTAACTTTCCACGTAAGTAGTCAGCAATTAGGACCAATGTCCAGCAAATGTCCTCATGTCTTCAAATTTCCAGTATCCTCATGACATAACACTTCTTAGACAGCAGATAGCCAATTCATCTCTCTTTTCCATGAGACGCTTAGATGTAAATACAGCTAGATCCCACTTTATCCTCAAGTTGGACAAACTGTCTTTAAAAGAATTTTGTTGCAGCTTTCACGTAACTTAGCAAACTGCATCCAGTTTGGACAAGTCACTGTTAACATCGCCCTAAAATGCAGAATAACTTGCCTTGAGAGTTGGATTTCACTACACCACTAAGCATCTGAAGGAGCCCTAAAAACAGTTCACCAAAATGTATATTGGGAGAAGATGGATTATTTCAGAAGGTGGAAGACATCATCTCCAGAAAGCTGCTGAAAAGAGTCCAGGCTAGTTTCAATTTCCATCAAAATGGAAGAGATTAAAGGATTGGATGAGCAAGAGGAAAACATAATAACTACACATTGTGAATACCAAAGCAGCATCAGAGGTGTACAAGGCTGCAAGAGCAAGGCCAGCAGAAGTTCAGCCAGTTCCAGAAGTGTCTTGTAAAGACAACTGCAATGGAGTCTTCTCCCAACAACTGTGTAACTTCTGTCACTGCTACCTTTGGCTCATTCACTATCTACTGCATGGATGGGCAATTATCAAATGAAAACCATCACTCTTTTGCAGGCTGCACATACAGATATTTTAGAAACTTCTTTGTTTCTCCTT
Organism: Pandion haliaetus; assembly: GCA_013401275.1. Taxonomy (NCBI): domain Eukaryota; kingdom Metazoa; phylum Chordata; class Aves; order Accipitriformes; family Pandionidae; genus Pandion; species Pandion haliaetus. The sequence continues at coordinate 218,055 of VYZV01044418.1, forward strand.
TGTGCTTTTCTCCCAAACTTTCCAGGTAATGGAAACAATCCCACATTAAATAAATGAAAACCTCCCTCATTAGTTCTGACATGCTTCTGTCATGTTCACTGACTGGAGATAAACCCAACCCTTTGAGGGTAAGGAAAAAAGAAAACTCAGCTTTGAGCACAAACAACAGTTCCCAACTGCAAGCCTGAAGATTTGGATACGACAGCCCACAGTCCTGTATCACTTTCTCCTCTTTGGACTGGGCATATCCCAAGGCCTCTCCAGTAAGAAGATGGCTGAGCAAAGTGCATTTATTCATACATTGGAATTTATTTTGCTTTTTTAAGTAGAAGTTGGTTTAATAAGATAGTGGAACTAACGGAAACAGACTAACAACTAGAGGCAGAAGAGACGCAATGTGACAGCAAACTTGCCTTCTTGTCAGTATTTTGCAGCATCTGAAACATTTAAAACACAAACAGAGGAAACTGGAGGAGCTAAGTGATCGGCCATTCTGTAGACAGCTAAATATCTCTCTCAGAAAGCTTTTCACGATATTCTAGCTAAATAGTTTCTACCTAGTGTTTCTCAAGCAATTATTCACACTACGTGCAGACATTTTGTCCTCCTCCCCCACCAACCCACTCACTTCAGAAACACATATTATTCTACAGTCATTCTCAGCTGTCATTCCTCATCCCATGCCTACATTTTGTGTTCTTTGCACTGAATTCCTGTAAAGTAATCAATAATATTCCTTTGCAGGACTGAAAATTGAAAGCAAAAGATGGACTTGCAGATGAATTCCCATCTAAGATACCTAAATTGCAACAAATCCTTGCAATTGACTTATGTGGTAGTGTGGCAGCTCCAGGAAATTCTATTTCAGAAAACCTCTGTATTAACTTGGGATAAAAGTGATTAAAAGGAATTACCTGTTCTTGAAAATATTTGTCATAGAAAGGGGTGAAAAAATACTACATATAGAGAATTTAAATCTAGATGCAACCATCAAGAACAAAATATCTGAAGAGGAGAGTTTGTGAAAGCACGAGAAGGCAAACTGGCAGACACCTCTAGGACCTTCATAAGCCTGCAAGAAATCCTAGCTATGACAACAGACTTTGGTTTCAGAAGAGCTGAATAGTTAGAGACTCTCAAATTTATTATCTGACATTTCTCATTTCTCTCCCTCTCTGTCAGGATTTAAAAAACTTGGGTCTCCTCTCTCTCACTATCTTCTGAAGTCGTTCTTGGCTTAATTCCCTGTGCACATACCGTGATTCGCACCTCTCTCCATCCTTTTTCATTACCTCCCCTTTGTAACTACCTTTTCTCTGACATGCCTAATTCCTCAGTTAAACATGACAGAGTAAAAGGATTTCTCTTTCTACTGACCAACCATGTCACTCCCCATGCGTCAAAATCCTCTTAGTGAGTTTAATCCCTCAGCTTCCCCCACTTCTGTCAAACAGCTTTCTGTACTTGCTCTTTACTTCTGGAACTTTTATTTCAAAATCTGTACTTCCAAACTTCCTACAAAGCAGTATTTTAATTGCTCCCTGTGTGTCATCCACTTAACTCTTCTCTCATCCCCAGATTCAGCTGTAAAATCTTTGGGAGGCTACCTACCTTGTTATTCTGTTTAAGTGTCCTGAAAACCTGGGATACTATGGACACAACTACAGCTATCTGAATATAGCAAAATTAGGAGGGCAATCATATTATTTGTTCTAGATAAGAACACTGCTCAGTCTCCTTTTCTTATTATTGGACCATAAGTTAAGCAAGTACCAAATATTTCCACAGAGGGTAACTGCACATGGATAATTGTCTCTGGGTTGCAAGATTTGGATAACTGACCCCAGATTTTTCAGTGCCTGTGAAATTCCACCATTCTACCAGCGCAGATGGAACCTCTTCAGCAACATGGACTAAAGCCAAAACAATAAACCCATTTCATTCATTCCTCTAGAACATCTACTCAGCTTCAGACTGTCAGTCCTTATTGCAAGATGCTCAGTGACCTGAACCTAAAAAGTGGCAAGGCAGACACAAAGCCGGCAGGCACTGCTGTGACACAGCTGTAACTGGTGTATCACAGGACACAACAGAACAGTCGAGGTCACAGGTGTCATCACCACCAACACTCAGCGTGATGGAACATTTACATGGTACAGGTTAAAATACAACTAACTTCTGTTCCCTTTAATAAGACTGAAAGTTCCCCAAATTAACAGGAGAGAAAAGAGAGTCTAAGTGCCTCACCCAGCAAATGCAAAGCCATTTTGGTCCCCACATTGGATTTTAAAGTAGCAATGGATACAAAGCTTTTTATTATTAACTACTGTAACTAACACAATATAAACATTTATCATAACAAATGGGCAAATAATGCAGCTCTAAACATCATCTCCTAGCACTGTCCAAAACATTTTCTGTTCTGATACAGTATATCTTATGTCTAGATTCAGAGGTGGCATCCACCACATCTTTAAAGTTGCAGACATTTCCCATCCCCTCCTTCAGCCCTGCTGTTGCGTAAATATCAAATTTTCCAGTGTGTTCTCAAGAACATTTTATCCCACCTAATAAAGCTAAGTGTTTAAACCTGTTTTGAATCCTATAGGACTCATGGTATTAATATTTCCCAGCTATAAGCACTACAATTTAAGTCAACAGTGTCTTAATGCTGTGCATTAATATTGATTAGATATGTTTCCTTACAAGTTCACTGCACGTGCAACTGATCTGGTATTAATGATAAAATGACAAAGACACCTACCTGTTTTATCTCCTGAAATTTCTTTACCAAAGGTTATACAGTGGCAGCTCCTCATAAATTTCACTTGCCATTACATAGCCTATTTAACTAGTTCAACTAAACCTTTCTTAAGTTCATCATTAAAGAATTAATGACTTTTGTAGCTCAGCAATAAGAATTCTGAACTAATAACATTGACTATTTCAGAATAATTTTTAACATACTTTAACAACGTTGAAAGCAACGTTCATTCCTATTCTCTTTCCTTAAGAATCCAAAGTAGTTTACAAGCACAACCTGCTGGAAATAGTGTTGGGATGAGAAGTAGTTTCCTCAGTGGTTATTTGTAAGGATATTTGCTAGTAATTCTGCAGTCTGAAGTTATATTCCATCACAGTTGCTTTCAAATGCTCGGAAAACTGAAAAACAAAATAAGGGTTGTTTTTTTCCCTAAAATCATTCTGCTTTGCCCACTTCATATCATGGCATCTGCATTTCTGTCACTTTGTTTTTAATTCTTTATAAACAATTTATAGAAGCAGAGCAGTTCCCATGAACAGATTTTTAGATATAGGTACAATCTTTTGCCCCCTGCTTAAGCACTATATTATACAAACCACAATCCTCTCACCCAATTTTTAAAGTGTGATTGTTGTCCATTATAAGACATAATAGAAGCCAGTAAAATTCTGATGATAAAGTTCCTGCACGGAGGGCACAGTGAAAGCTAAGCCAGATTCTTCTGCCTGTTTTTTGCTTATAAAAATATGACACTTAATTAAGGGGCTTTTTAAAATTTTCTGACTGAGCATAATATTGTTAAAAACAAATCAGGCACGAGTCAAAACAAATAATCCCTTTGATTTACTCCTCTGATGACTCTAACTGGTTGAGTGTAATTCATTCTCAAAAGAATTTCGCTCCCCAAATCCCACACTGTGAGCAGCTTTTAGCCCCATGAACAAAGTGAAGTGGTCTCTGGTTTTCACGGGGAGGCTCAGTGATGTGGAGAACTTTGGCAGGGCTACAAAGGCTCAGCAGAATGGAGGCAGTCTAAACAGATACGGCTGTTTGGTTTCTCTGCCGGAACTGCTGAACACAGAAGTAAACTGTATGAACCCTGTTTGCTCGCTCGAAGTGTCACAAAAAGCACAACTCATGATTAAGTCTGCTTTCTACTGACAAAAACATGCTCAAAAAAACCCCTAAACAACAAGCATATACATAAAAAATGCTCAGTGTGCCAAATGTTAAGTATTCTGTACATACAAAGGAACTTCAGCTGAGATTGCTAAAAGCTTAGAGGAAATGTGATTAACACAAAGGACACGAACCAAGTGAGGAAACTGAATCTCAGAATGCCTCTGGATGTTCTGTATGGAAAACACAGGCAAAAAAACCATTCTGGATTAGGCACCTTGAAACACTTGACCTATATTCTTGTCTGAGAAACTTTACACTTTATTTTAGGGAGGAAAAATAGATAAGGATCAAAAGACTCTTCAAAACCAGTCTGATGCTTCAGGTATAAGACAGTATGTGTGTGTCACGGAGTCACCTAAATGCTGCTTCCTGAGCATTTACCTCAGTTCTCCCAACTCGATAGAGACACTGCCAGTGCCGTGGACTTCTATGAACTAAAACTGGAGCAGACATAATATGGCTATATTGGTGCAACTGGGTCTTGATGCATCTCCACTTGGCGTCATTCCCCACACTGGTCAGCTTCACAGAGTTGCAGCTTCAGCTTCACTGAGCTGATCCTGCTGACTTGCTGTTACAGCATGGCAGGGTGGGCAAGAGTATACTAAGGCAATTCCAGTACTAAAACCACATCGAAAAAGACAGAAGGGGATGCATTTCTCCAGCACAATCACCTGTAGCATCTTAATAAATCTCCCCCTCCTAAGCCACAGTAAAGTGATTTATTCCATAAAAAGGGTACATTAGCTTGTCAAGTACAGAAAGCACTGTTCAAAATATTTAATTTCACTGTAAAAACCTTTTATTGTTGTTGCATGATTTTTTTAGTAATTCAGTTACAGCAAAAGTGATTCGTTCCAAGTTACTAAACCAGTAATTTATTAATCATTCTGTCTAGCCTAGTAACTGCTGCACAAAATGCACTAAATGAAAGTCACAAACTCTTTTTCCCTTGAGCAATTTTCCCTGGACACACAGCAATCCATTTACAGCATGCAGAAATTAGCCAGTGAAAGGATTATAACAATTTCTTTTATCTTCAGAAGAGTTATAGTTCCTGAGTGCAGCATCACTGGGAACCTCTTTCACATACACTTTCGAACAAGACAGTAAATCAGAAGTACCAAATCTACTTTCAGCTGCAGTATTTTTCATTCTTATAAGTCACAGCAAAAAGTCAAAAACAGTGTCACAGGTTTCAAAAGACATCTCTATACAGTTAAATATTGAGAGTATGTTCAGTTAATATAGAATAATGCAGAAAAGACACTGCACAGGGTTACCAGTGGTAGAGGTAAAGGAGAAACAATATGCCCCAAAAACCAGCAAGTGAATCTGTTGAATTTAGTCACTGCACCTTGTCCTCTACACAGCCTTTTGAATAAATAGCTGTATAAGCCTTAATAAAAATGGAGTTTGCAAATATAATTCTTGTTATTAGACATAATTTAAATAAAAATCTCTACTAAGAAACTCAGCCAGACTAGAATGTCAAGGAAAAGTGAATTGCTCTTAAGTTATTGTTTTATAAATACTTGCTCTGGTCCATTCCCAGCTCTGACAACATTCACCGAGTATCCTCCTGATTAGATTGCCAAGAACAATGTAACTCCATACACAAGTATGTCAGACATTTATTATTTGTGCGCTGTCACACCCAGAAACAAAGCATCTTACGCAGCAAAAATTTCTCCCAAAGTTTTTCAAGTCTTCTTGGAATGAGTAGGTTTAAGTGAACAAAAATATTCCTATTTCAGTGTATAACATGCATTTCCAGCCAAAGGCTCTTCTCAAAAGTATGCAAGCCAGGCTGTGCAACACAAAACTTTCAGCAACCAAAAAGAGGATTCAGCACATACTGCATTTTTTTTTAATAAAAATAAATTTAGAATACATTTTTCTTGATACTTAAGAACCTTCTCGTTGTACTAACACATTCCCATGAATGTAAAAATAGAAATCTCTTCTTTCCAGCCCTCTTCCTGAGACTGTAAGTAAAGAAACAATCTTATTCACTCAGAGACATGCTTGTTTGGGACAAGGAGAATACAAGCAGAAGGGAAAGTTAAAATTCTAATAAATGGATATGAAGTCTGATTTTTTTCCTTGGGAGAATCCACTTCATCATCTATATTCATTTCCCCTGGCAGTTGTCTCCTACCTGTTCACTGGCAGACAAACTAACTGTAGAGATTTTGAAGAGTACATTTAAAAATGGACAGTGGAGTCATGTAGAGCATTAAAATTAAGGTACTAACATCAGATCTTGCTTCTGCATTCAGCAGAAAACTACTACAGTCAGCAGAACACTGGGATGGGAGCTCAGCATACAGGCTGCTGCTATTTGGTATTTGCTGAGTCTTTGAAAAGCTGCTTAATTTCCAGCAAATAAATAAAGAAAAAAAAAAAAAAGATCATCATGAGTCATGGATCTGGCCTACTTCATCTTTTGGCAAACTAAGCTTAAGCCAGTGTTTACTAGCATCATGAATATTTGGGCATCCGAAAGGACTATGAAATCCAAGAGAAACCCCAGGCAAGTGAACGACTTCATCCAAGAGCAGAATTTGCATGCTTGGACAGGGGACTTGGCTCCTTTTACTTGATGGGTCCCATGTGTGAACCCTCACAGGGATGGCTGCTTGGGGCTGCATACCACCATGGACATACATTTCTTTACATGGGGAAATATAAATGCCATACTACTCCCCAGTGATTTTTATTTCCAAAAGTACTTGATCCGTCCAGATGCTACTGGCAGGAAGAAGACAATGTCTCCTCAAATGCTTCTGTAGCCCAGATACAATTGAGAAAACTTCAGCCAGATGGCATTTTCCTGCTTCTTATCCTGAGTTCACCTACTGACCTATCTACTGGGAGGAGGCCCTAAATTTTTGGTACAGATTTTAATGGGATTGGTGCCCCTTAATTAGGTAGAACCCCCTACTCCCAAAGCCTGATCTTTCCCTGCCATTTAAAACATTAATCTCTGTAACGAGTACGTGTCAAACACCCACTGGCAGTGTATCATTCTGCAGGATGAGTATCTGTCATATACTGTTTGTCCTTTAACCTATTCCAAGGGGACAAAAACATGTATTGGAATGTCTTCTAAAAAGTTTTGTTCATTTTTGCTGGAGGACCAGTATTTGCAGATGTACATGGTGCTGTATGTCTATGGCAGAGAAAGTGAGGTCAAAGGAAGCTACCTTTGTCTGGAACAGAAGGTCAGTAAAAGCCCTTATTTCCTGCGGAATTTAATTCTACAGGCTCGGACCAACTTTGGGAAGCAACAACTCCTACAACAGCTTTGTCAGAATGTGGCCCCTCATACAAGAGGAACATACCTACTGAGTTTACAGTTTTCATCCTGTGTTTTTAGATAGCATAGGCCCATAAAATTGAAGAGCAGTAGAGAAGGATCAATACCTTGAATACAACTAATTTATCAGTATAGGGTACATATCTTCAGTAGAAGACAGAAGTACCAGGTTTGTAGATTCTTCAGAAAGTCTTTTTGTCCCACCAGAACTCTCCTCTGTCAAGTTCACTTTCACCTAACTGTTCTTCATTCATGAATTATCTCACCTAAGCACAAGATCAATATAATCTTGGTCCTATTACTATAGAAATATGTGGTAAGGAAGAAAGAATATGTAGGCTTGTCTAATCCACATGTTCTTGGTGCTTGAGTCCATGTCATCTTAACAGTTCACTCCACAATTCTCTGAGGTCGTTGAAAAGCAGGAAGAGAGAACTGAACAATAGGAGTTTCATCACCACTTATGGGGACTGCTTCAGGAAGGACTTGAAGCATTTTAGCAGAGATCTCAGGAAGCCATGAATGTTGTCTCTCTTTTAACCATTAACATTGCAACACAGGTGGCTCATCTTCTGGCCTGGACACCAACCATGCCAATTCTAGAAAGTTAAATTCTGTCAGATGAGCTTCTAATAGTCTTTGAGTAGTCGCTCTGTGGTTTTGCTTGGGAATGAGAGGTTCGGGACAGAGCAGCAGCTGGCACATTCAGTTTCTTTGGAGTTTCTTTAACACATAAATACCTGAAGGAGAAACTACTCTCTGAATACTTCTCACTCCTGTTTCCTTTCAACACATAAATCAGAAATGAGGTAGCAATACTGGGTAGGAGAGGCAACCCTCTGTAGGTTACCTTGAACTCAGAGAGCAGCTACTCCACATTTGTCATTGAAATAAATGTGCCTCATATGCCTAGCACTGTGTGGATTACATCAAGTGGTCAACTGAAGAGGAAAAATCTCTTTAGAAACAATCGGTGGCAAACCCCAACCTCCAACTGCCTTCATTTTTCCCCAGGACTTGCCCTTGCAGAGTCAGCACTCCCCAGCCCAAACCAGCAATGCCGGGGAAGGCGAATTCACCACGTGTGCAGGCACTCAGCAGGGCAATGGCAGAGCAGATGCACAGTTAAAGTGTCACAAAATTAAAGAAGGTTGACAGTAAGAAACAGAATGGGTATTTCAATACAGGTCTTCATTCAAAAACATGCTCCTGGCCCACAAAATAACAGCCCATTCATGGCTGAGCCAAACAGCCACAGAGGTCACGGGCTTGAGACCTGCACAGCACTTCTTTCTTCTTCCCAAAACTGCAGCCTGACTACCAGTTGACTCATTTTGTCGACCACCAAAAAGGTTTCCATCATTTGGTACTCTGCAGGCCACAGCGCAAGAATCTGGCTGTAGCACACAGCTAAACAATTCTTCCTGCACTTAATTTCAAACAAATGGGAGAAGGAGGAAAGACTATCCACATGACTTCAAAAAGGGACTGCAGTAAGCCAGATGGTGTGGATTACATCTGGGGGAAGTCTGCTGGTTTACGACAATAGGATGTGAGGGGAAGGGAGCTAGAAATTTGGCATCCTCACCAATGCAAACTTAGCACTGCAGTGCATTACCTGTTGTGTCGGTAGTGTGCCAGTGGTGAAGGTTGTACCTCCAGGTCCAAGACTGAAATAGAAGGTCACATCATGATATCTTGAATTCACATTTCCTTTGGTTTTGTAAATTTGTGATAGGTAGGTTACCTACAGAGTGTTTTTATGCATCACGATTAAATATTTTTGTGCCATTTATTATGCATGTGAAAAAGTGACGCAGAATTATTTCATTCCTTTGCTCACAGCTTGAGTCAATTTTGCTATCTATGCTACCATTTTTCCTTCATTTTTATTCTTTTCAAGAAGCATTAAAACAAAGAGTGTAAAAAACTCTGAAAAAAAAGGCTAGTTACTTTCAGATCCCTTGTCCAAGGTTCAAAGAAGATTGTGATAAACATTTTAGATTTATCACTTGTTAAAATATAGATCTTACGTACTGATACACACATCCAGCCAATTCCAATTTCACCTGCAGAACAAAATTGTTAAAGATGCATGTTTGATAAACCTGTACCAGAAAATCATTTTATTTTCTTCTAGAGGCAAAGGTTTGGTTAAACCTGAGACACTGAAGAGAAAATTAAGAAAGCTCTGAAAAAAATGGAAGCTCTTCACAGGACTGCCTAGAGAACCTTAGATAGACTAGGGTTTCTTAATTACCAATTCAGTAGGTCATCTTTAGAGCAACTGCACAGCATTATGCTAATTTTTTTTTATAAATAATTTCTGTGGATTATCTTCTGATAGAGTTTATAACTGCAGCTGGTTCACCAAGGAAGAGAGGGACAAAGATGTCTCTTATAATACACCACAAGAGATGGATGCCTTGAGTTACATGATGGGAAAGACAGCACATTACCTACTGTCATTACACTCATATCCCAGGTCAGTGTCGCATCCATACAGCAACATGCTGTATTTATTCAACACAGTGTGGATAATCCCTTCATCTCTGGTTCTGCTTGGTTCAACATCCAAGTTTTAAATTGATATTAGTAATTATGATCCACATTACAATTAAATATGTGGTTTCAGATAAGCAAAAAGAAAAAAAGATCAGTTCTCTGCTTCAAAGATTCAACAAGAGATTTTAAAGCGCTCAAAAAAGCAAAATGAAATTATTGAAAATACGCTAGTATCTTTTTACACCACCCTGAGAGAAGCAGCCCTTATCTATTCCTAAAAGATATACATTCAAATGAAAATGCAATTATAGACAATGAAGATTCTTTCAAACCACTAAAACTGCATTTACAGCAATTTATACCGTTTCAGTGCCACTACATTTAAACAGCTAAAATTACTACAAGCTAGCTGCTCCTTCTTCAACTTCTTAGTGGCTTTCAAAGATGACCTTAATTAAATACATTAAGTGATTCTCTGTTAAGCAGGGAAAGGTTTGGTTGGAATTTTTTATTGTTTTTCCTTTAAATATACACAGCCTTTCCCAATTAGGGAAAAGTCTCCTATTAGAAAACAAAAATGAAACTCCTTTGCGCTTTCAACACAAACTTGGATTACTTTATGCTTTAACAAAATTGAATTTAGCAGCAAGTGATTTAATTTGACAGACGTGCAAATTATGTATTTTCCCATCTATATATTATTGGCTGGATCTTAAATAGCTAACATTCATGCTTTGTGATACTGCAGAATCCTATGCTGAAAGGTTACTAAAAGAGCTTTAAATGTGCTACATAGATAATTAGAAAAATAAAGTAATTTCTTTAGTGCAGAGGCTTTTGAAACAAACTGCAGCAATTATAGCATGCTGAAGGATCAGATACTCTCTCAGGAGCCTGAGCTTTTTGCACTCAAGAAAGATTGTCTAGATGCCTCCATTCATCTCTGTACAAATACGTTCTTCAAGTGTGACCCTTCCACCCCCCAACTTGTGGATCTGTCTAAAACATGCTTGCTCACAGAGCAGGACAGCTCTTCCAAGGAAAAGTTGGATGTCATCTCATTGCTTTTATGCCACAATTTGTACCATGCCTGGTAAGTACCTTACAAATGTTCTCAGTGAATACAGCAAGGACCCTGTATGAGCCACCCTGCCAGGGCACACTGTACATTCAATTTCTGCTTCCTAAAGAAAAGCAGATCACATTTCATCCTGATGAGTATTGATGGTTCCTATGAATTTGCCAAGATTATTCTGAGTTGTTGTGCTCTCCTCCAGAGTATTTAGTACTTTATCTTTGTGACCCTGCCAACACTTGTAATCACATTTTTCATTCCCTCACCCTGGTCCAGTCACCAGCAGATTCAGAGGGCCACACTGAAGTGCGACTGTGAACGTCCCCGAGTTCTTCTTAATTCACAGAAAAAACTGTCACAGATAAATGAAAATGCAAGTAATTTGAGTGTTAGCCATTGCTGACTTTGTGCAACGAATAATCTCAAGCACTCTGAAAGGCTTGCTGAGTATTTTGCAGGGGCAGCAAGGGCTCTTACATTGATCTCTAGCAGGAAATTGTGTGTGTAACAAAGTCCACAGATAAAAGAATATAAAGCTTATATATTTTCATATAATCTAGAATATTATCCTTACGAATTTTGTTGAAATTTAACCAACCTATCAAAGCCAACTTATTGATATTTCTTTATACTTAGCTATATCTCTTTCCTGAAACTCAGCATTTAAATTTGTCTAGGCAATTTTAATTAAACTACCAAATTAATCAATGAAAAAGTAAACGCATGACACTTAGTGGGTAAGGGTGCAATCCAATTATTTTGTCAAACTTATTTGAAGGTTGGAAACTAATGAATGAGAAAAAAATCTTCAGATTTGGGCTTGCTATAAATAGGCTTATTAACTATAGCCTATTTACATGCACAGCTGCAGTCTTCCAGAAAGACTTGCAGAACAACTTGCAGAACGTGTAAAGAGACAGTCAGATAAAGTATCATCTGAACATTAATTCCAGCTAAGTGAACAGATCCCTGGAGCACTTTAGCATATAAACTGAGGTCAGTGGACTTCAGGCAGAAGTGGAGAACATAAATCCAAGACTTGAGGTTTACAATGCCAAGAAACAAAATCACAGAAGCAGAATGGACCATGAGCTGTAGTACCTGCTTGTAAGATAAGACAGAGGGGAACATACTTGTCAACAGTTCAAGATCTTGTTTTCCCTTTCCTTCACAAAGAATAATGTGACCTCAGGTCCTCTTCCTGATTATTTGAAAGGGGAAAGAAGAGGACAGAGGACATCATGTTTTACAGTTCAGTAATCACTCTCCTGGCAAGAAGCTGAATGACAGACATTTCCCATTTGGAATAGTAGAATATGCTCTACTATGCTGAGCAGCATGCCACAGAAGATGGTGTCCTAAAACTATGATATATACATATAGCTTACAGCAACAAATTCCATTACAGTGAAGGAATATTATTTCATGAAATACCTCCTCCCACAAGCAGCACATTAAACTTGGCACATGGAAAGGATGAGAAAAATCTTTGTCCAGTTGACATCACCGAAAGCAGAAACTAAGCACAATGATTATTAGACCAGGCACACAATTTAAAAATAAAGCTCAGAATTTTAAGTGATACAGAAGTACTGAGACAGCTTTAATATCCTTCCCTGCTGAGCTGTAATATTTAAAATACAAGGAAAATCCTATTTCTATTTGCTTATATGCACTCTAGGAAAAAACCCACTGATTTGGTGGAATTGCTAAAGCAGTATGGTTTACAGACTATTTCATCTTACATCATCATATTATTCCATTCTCCACCCTCTATATGATAATGTATGTATGATAGATGAAATGGGACATAGGGGTTTTTTCTCAAGTAATTTATACCAGGACATTGTACACTGTTCTTGAGACTAATATTTCACAATGATGGTTGTAAATTCAAACAGTGTGATAGAAATCAGATGTCAAGGGACTATGTAACTACCAGAAGAATATGCATTTTAGTTTATTTTTGTTCAAATTTGTAAACCAGTCTATGGAATAAATGACAGAATAAAAACTAGTGGGAAAAGCAGACGCAGACTGTGAGGAACATACTTCTCAGTATGTATAAAGAAGCAAACCTACAGAACCTGTAGTACAAAATACATTTTCTGTTAAAGACCCTGTAACATGTCCTTTTGTTTCTTTACAACTTCAACAAAGAAGAAATGCGATCACAGTCCTAAACACATAAAAAACCAGTTTACTTTTCTGACAAGTACTATTGAAGAGTCAACCCTATAAATCAGGAATTTGTCCAAAATTTCCATTTACCTGTTACAATTAGTTAGAATTATATATGTGCACAATGAAATTCTAGATAACTTACATATTACATCATGCTATATTGTTGGTATAAGCAGTGATAATACTTGAGAAACTTTATGAACAAAACTCATTCTTTGATTTAATTAAGATTTATGCCTGCCAGCCTCACAAGATCTTTAACATTTTATTAATAATAATTTTGGACAAATTTTACTGGTATAATGTGCTTTACAGTGTATTTTGCTTTGCCAAACCATAATAAATACTTTTGCATCATTGTGACTACATTTACAATAAAGCTACAGTGGCAAAGTGCAAGGCATTTAAGGTCTCAGAAGTCTAGAGGAATCCTTCTAGACCAACGAAACTGTATAAAAAAACTATATAACAATGGTATATTAAAAAAAGAACGTATTATATCAATGTTTTGAAGCACGTACTAACAAAGCAAACCAAGGTCATGAGACTAATTTTCTTAAAGACCATGCCAACTGTGGTCAGCTTATTGTTTTCACCATCTCCCCCCACTCTTTGTTCTCACAAAGCAGCAACGTGATGCATGAAACCCTAACAAGTCTACCCACAATTCTGCAGCTGCTTCAAGAATTCATTTCTCAAGAATACTGTCTCTCTGCCCACCAAAACTACAAACTGTGCTAGATACTCTGCTAAATCGTTGAGTGACCATCTCTCTCAGCTGCTGCAACCACACGTTTCTTAGAATAACACCTCTACTGTCAGCATCTCAGTGTGATTGAGCAGACCAAGTTCTTTCCCTCTTTCACTTCAGCCCCAATGTGACCATTTTAGACTTCACTGCTTTTATTATTTCCCCTCCACTCCATTAACAATGTTAACTCCGTCCATCGTCTAAAATCTCATTGTCAGACCTTCCTCCACATTGGTCCCATGTGTGGGAACCTCTGAATCTGTGTTGAACAGCCCTCTACAACCAATCCACATGTTCTTAGACATGCAGTTTCCCATTAGACTTGCATGGAAAAGATGTATTTTTTTTAGCACTGTACTCATCTTCTGGGCTGCAGACTCACTAGGACAAGAACTATCTTGGTAGTCCTTCTTCTGTTGTACAAGAAATATGCAGTCTGCACTTAACAAATACTATAGTCTGCACTTAAATACAAACATACTACTGCAGCTATTTGACTACATCTGTAGTGAACAGTTTTTAAACCAATCCTTGATGCTTGACGCTAGCATTTCTGGCACCTACTTGTTCATAATGAAAAGTACGATATAGTTTCTTTCCTCCTTCCTCCTCAATATTGTGGCTTCTTACTTCATGCTTCAGGCAAGTATCGCATCTGCCAAACCCAGGACTACCCTTTAGAAACTCCTGTGTTTCAGAATGCAAGAAGGATTCAGTGTAATTTTAGAAGATAACTTTGTCAACGTGGAGAAAAAATGCTTTCACAACCATTCTGTAAACCCTATGTGTATTTGTAAATTATTACTGAAATAAAATCCCAACATAATTCTTTAAACTGCTGTGTGGGAGTAGAGACAAAGGAATGAGTGGGAAGAAGAAAATATTAGAGTGTATCTGCTTATACTCACATCATCAAAAGGACTACAAAACTACATGCTCAGATAAATTTGCTGGCCAATAGAACAAACACCCTAAATGTTACTTTTTAATTTCTAGTCCCACAATTTACTTGGCTGCAGTTTAGGAAGTAGAGGATTTAAAACCCAACCATACGCTCTGAAGAGTAGCACACAGAGCAAAGGTCTAGCAAGTAGCTTTGGCAGGTACCAGCCTGGATTCAAAAAAAAGAAAGGGGCTGGGGTAGGCAGCCAGCTGTCATGTATATAGTGGTATCTACGCCCAAGTTCAGGTGGAAGGCAGAGAGCACACTGAGCTTACCTCAAGAGAATCTAAACAGAACATGTATAGCAGGATGACAGCAGCACTCGATTCCTCCAAACTCCACTTGACTCTAGTGAGGAAGGCCATCTCATCCCTTGTTCACTGTCACCCTGGTGCTGCAGTAATCTAGGATATCACAGAATCACAGAATGGTTTGGGTTGGAAGGGACCTTAAAGATCATCTAGTTCCAACCCCTCTGGCATGGGCAGGGACACCTTCCACTAGACCAGGTTGCTCAAACCCCATCCAACCTGGCCTTGAACACTTCCAGGGATGGGCCAGCCACAACTTCTCTGAGCAACCTGTTCCAATGCCTCACCACCCCATAGTGAAGAACTTCTTCCTTACATCTAATCTCAATCTACCCCCTTTCAGTTTAAAGCCATTACCTCTTGTCCTATCACTACATGCCCTTGTAAAAAGTCCCTCTCCGGCTTTCTTGTAGGCCCCCTTAAGGCACAGGAAAGCTGCTATAAGGTCTCCCCGGAGCCTTCTCTTCTCCAGTTGTGTGCCAGTGAGTTGAGTTAGCACAGTCTGGTCCCTCTGGAGACCAGGTGTCAATGGCAACTAAAGCTGATATACTTTTCCTTCATATTGCAATAGCTTATATGCAGTGATGGTTACTGTGCCTCAGCTGGCAAGAAGAGGACCCTTTCAAAGAGCTGCTGGCTTGTCCGCACCCAGTGGAGCACATCCCTTGGTTCTACTCTGGCATCCCCAAGCTAAGACACACAGCAACTTCAGGTGTCTCCAAGATCAGCAGAGACTGCTACCACCACGGCCCTCTCCCCCCCACTCTCAGCTGTCCATGTACAGATGTAGTCTAGTCATTTTGAAAATAACTGAACATTACAAAGGTCACATTACACTGGTGAACCTGACCTGATGCCTTCCAGCAAAATTATATCAGGAAAATAATTGTTAAAAAGATCTAAGCTGTTTTGAATCTTTCAAAACACATTCACTTGTTCCACCAATATTTCAAACACACTCTAAGTAGTACAATGCTTTTTAACTGTTGCTCCTTAACAACATCAACCACCTATGTACAAATTAATTTTTAGATGTATTTGTTGCATACCCAGATATTGAGGTTTCCAAAAAACATGCCTATATTAGGGTGCATCGGTCATTCAGAGCCAGAAGGCAATCTCTTGCCAAGTTCTCCCTAGCTGAATTAAATGCTTTCAGTCAGCTCTTGGGTTTTAAATGGGCAATTCAAGTTTTAGAAGATTTGCCAAGCTCTACACCACAAAATTTAGAATGCACTTTAGTCTTAAAATTCGGTAGGCTTTCTGGCAGTAAAAAAAACCCAAAACATTTTTTAAATGGTCAAGTAACAAAGAAAAATTTTCCTCCATATCAGTTTCATATTAATTTGACTGTTTTCATCATGACAAGACCCCTGTTTAAGAACAAATGACGGCAATATTGCCACTCCCACAAGGCACACTATAAAAACAACCCCCCCAATTCATAGTACAAAGCCCTGTTACTAATAACACACACAGACAGAGGGGACTACTTCTTTCAGCAAATATTGATAGAAAAACTTCAAAGAAAATACATTTCTTAACAATGCCAATGTTCCTTCTTCACCCTTTCTCTTGTTGCTTTTTCACCATTTCTCTTTCGTCGTCTTCTTTCCCATCACTTCACTATCATGAAGTAATGGGCTGGCACTCTCAAAACCCAATCTCCATAATCATCTCTTAAATTCTAGCAGTGACAGGCATCAGCTTACAGTCACAGGAGAGAGGCTCACAGAAGTGCACTTACAAACCCTTCAACATTTTGGAATGAATAGCAAAACAATCTACATGGAGAAAATGTGATAATGGAGCCATAACGTGATGGCACCAGGCTCTTAAAACATTTCTACTCAAAGCTCTATTGTATGCATGATTTAGTTTGAGCATAGGGATATCTGGAAGCCACATCAAAGGACTAATGGATAGACATTTTGTTAACATATGTAGAACTGATGCCAGGCCATAAAACAACACTGTACTGAGTATTACACATCTTCAGAGAAGTCTTTTTTTTCTTTCCTGGGGTTGGGGTTTTTTTTGGTCTACAAATTATTTCTTCCCTTATGTGCATGAATGCCTAACAGGCTCAGAAGCCTGGACAATTTTCATGTTCTCTTGTTCCCTGGAGCTTTGCCCAGTATCACAAATTCCAAGAGAGGGCTGATTTTTGAAACAGGGAAAGGAAGAAGAATGAAAAAGTAAATAAGCTGCCATTTCCTTTGTAGAACAGGTTCTGTTACATCAATCACAGATTGGTAGAGAACTTCACAATCTATTACCTTAGCATCTCTGTTTCTCAGGTCATTCCTAGGACTGCTACTTTCAAAGTGCTGTCCAAACTTGGCTCAGAGCTACAGTACATTCTTCAATGGTCTTTTATGCCTGTGGTGTTCAAAATAGAGTCACTTTTCAAATGGTACATTTTGTAGATACGGCACTCCATAAAAACAGGAGGCAAAAAAGCTGTGTAGAGTGAATTCCTGGAACAGCTCTTCAGGATTCCAAAAAAGCCACTTATGAGCTCCTCTGTTTCTGCTGTACAGTATTTATGCTACATCACACAATAATGAGCAACCATTAAATTTATGTAGTTTGTAGGGCACTTAGGAAACAGCTTTCCCATCACTTAGTAACTGTAAGATAAGTAAAACAGCACTGCACACCAAGAAATATGCAGTACAGAAAGACGCTGAAAGTCAGGATTATAGAAGAGTTATATCTTTATCCACTTTGATACCTTTTCAGTTAGTCAAGTATTTTGTGGTCCTGTGTTTGGCACATTAGGTACATTGAAGCCAGACTAACAAGAAACAGCTGCTATTTATAGCATTTCCCCAGAGATGGGAATGGTTGCTTCTGCACTTTAAGACCAATCATGTTACATCTGTATTAAAATGAGAAGACAAACACGTTTTACTGCCAGCTCTGCCTGAATTTCAAATGAAAACCACATTAGTTAACTTGTGAATTTCTCAGTCAGTCAGTCTCCAGTGTCAACTTACATAGTTTAAATAAAACATCTCACCAATACACAATACAGTACAAAAGGATGCTAACAGCATGGTCCCAGGTTCAACAGTGTGCTTCAAAAACTCCTTCTCCAAGATAAAAGTCAGGAATGGACTGCAAATATCTCTAACCTGCAATAGCCTGGACCTCAGCCCTCAGCAGGTTCTGCTACCATACCTTTCTCATTTCACAAACTCTTTGGCTCAACTGTCAGCAATCATTAAGTATGTTAAGTCCCACAACCCACAGGTTCTCCACTCTTGCTGCTGTCCTAAGCACTGTGAGAATGGGATCCCAGGCTCAGAAAGGCTTCCAGGGCATCAAGTCATAGCATGTTTGGTCCTGCTGCTTCCAATCTGTTTGCATTAAGAAAAGCTTGATCTTGAACTCATTATCTTATAGGCACAGGCACACCTCCTTTGGGCATCTACAGGTATTCAGGCCTCAGCAGGCACTAAACGAGGACCCCAGGACTGACGGCAAGGTTGGTGGATGTTTCTGCTCAGAACATGCACAGTCATGCCTGCTCTGACATTAGCAAGGGTGCTGTGTTGGGAGAGCAGCCCTTCCCTAACTTAGAAGGGATAATACAAAGATAAACAGACCAGAGACATTGGTGAGACACTGAACTTTACTGACAGCATGACAAAATCTATTTCCTTTTTCTGTTCAGATGCTTTCCACACCACCTGAAAACTTGGTAGTGCAAAGTTGCAACTTACAGCAGGTTTCAAAGTACATTTTTCTTCATTGGAGCGATTGATGCTAAGGCACTTGCTTACTGCTACTGGCTGGCCAAACAGAAAGGATAAAGTAGAACAGAAACCTGAAGTATCAGCGGGTGAATTTTTCAAAAGTACCTGCGTGCCTTGGGTGCAGCTGCCTCAAAAAGCAACAGGACATCTGCACCCATGTCACATCATCACTTCTCAAGATGAATGTATCCCTGAGAGCTTGATGCTCCACAAAGCAGTAATTACATTTCTTTTACTGCCTTAAGTTATCCAGGAACATAAATGCATTGGTTAAGCATAGGTGCCTAAACAAAGATTTGCAAGTTTGACAATTCCAAGTATTAATTTTGATGACATCAAACATTTCTTGCAACAGCAAAACAAAGCATGTATTTCAAGACTTTAAGAACACTAAGTTTAAAATACAGCAAACTTTTAGGAAAATACGTCAGAAATATTTCAACTACTTTTTTTTCTGTTTTCCTTAACATTTTTCTAGTTTTACTTTTCCCCCCCTTCATTGCTATATGCAAGAACCCACACAAAACACTTGGAAAAATGATTTAAAAAGGAGGAACTGAACTGGACACTCTGCAAGAGTGGTCAAACAAAGGGAAAAAAAAACAGATTAAGAAAAAACAGTAATTTTTTTTCTCCTTCAAAAGGATTTTAATAATAATATTCAACATTGCTTGTAACATAAAATTTTCAGACAAATATTATTTCAGTTCTTTGTGATTATTTTTAATAAACATGCTAAAATCTCATAGGAGGAATTAATGAATTATTTATAAATCAAGCAGTATATTAAATTTTGGTCAATATATAGATGAACACAAACATACCTAACATGCAGTTACATCTAGAACTGTATCATATCTCACCAGACTTCTTCAGTATCCTACAACAACCCTCATTTTCAATTAAATTCCAGTTTTTTAAGCTATAATTTGCTCCAATACCTGTGACCAGTTATATTTCACAGGCTTCAGCCTAAATTCAAACTGTTTTTCTTTAGACCTTTGTAAGAGTGATACCACCCACTGCTGATTTCTCACCCAGAGTTCAGAGATCCAGATTTGCTTTTGTTTTAATTCAAAACTTAAATTGAAAATTTGGCCCATGGAAATGGCACCTTTCTATTCCCCTGGATTTGCACTGCATTTTGAAACACTTTGGTATAAAAGGCATTGTAAGAGTTTGGGTCTGCAATGTATTTTATTGCCTAAATAGCTAGATGGTTCCCATTTTTACCCGAGTAGCACAGTGGAATGAGTGTGGTGAAGCACCCATTAAGACTCCAAGAGGAACTGAGTACTAAAAAACCTAAACATTCACTTGTTTTATTTTCCTGTTTCTTGGTTACATTTTCAAAGTGTGTCCACTACCACTCCCATTAACATCAGCAGGGGGCTTGTAAATAAGTCTTTACCCAGTGTTTCAAAAAAACTGAGCTTCTCAGTGGAAGAAGTGAAGAGATCCCAATCCATTTCATTGCTTAAAGAAACAGAGCAGGACCACAAAGAGAAAATCAAGTACAGGCTAGCATCTTAACACATCTTTGAAGGTTACATTTGGACACTTCATAACCTAAATTGAAATGTCGAATTTTGAAATACACCAAACATAATTCAGGAAAGATAGCCTATTAGCTGATCAGAAGCATGGCTAAAAATTCAGATAACATAAAACTAAATTAACTGTACCCTAATTTAGAAGTTGGGGCATTGTCTTTAACTTGTTAAATGCGTGTTTCATGAAGCTAGACTCGTAGGTGATGGTATGTAATCCAACCAACCATGAGGGTAGTTACTTTTTCCCTGCCCAGTGATCAAGCTTCTGAAACAGTACATTCATGCTAACACTGAGGATCTCTAAACATCACAAGCCAGAGCTACAGAACTACCATCTCAGAAAAGATAAAATCTTTTAAGAAATATGCCTGGTTTAAAGGACAGAGAGATAGTCATTCTTGTTTTCCATTGAAGATAGAAAACTACAATGTTTAAAAAAGAATCGTGGCTCAGTAGATGTACTCTAGCAGCAATTTCTAGTGCTGCTGTAACTGAAGTTGCATCAGCATTTTCACAATAAACCATACTGCCAGAAAAATCATTCCATGTTGTAAGCTGACATAGAAGACCAGGCACAAATCCTTCAGCACCACAAATTTAGTTTGTATGATTTTTGGCTAAGAAGTTGGAAGAAAAGAGAAAGCAAGAAGAAAAGTCTTAAAATGGAAACCAACAATTTAGGATTAGCTAGTGTTCAAACAAAATTTGCAATACTTTTTAGCACAGATGGTTTATTCCTCCAAACTAACACACATAAAACTCCTGCTAAGTGCAGCAATGATATGCACAAGAAAAAACATCTTCAAAAAAGTTAAACTGACATCCTGCATTCACTTTACATTTGAGGAAAAACTCAAGTAATTTTATTTCAGGACAGCAGAACCTGCTTTATTTGCCTGATCAAGAAACCACTTGAAGATCATTAACAGAACAATAAGCAAACACCAAGCACAAATCATCATGGCAACCTTAACTTACTACTTGTTATTTACAGCAATAACTGTATTCATTACAGTGCTAGGATTTCCCTTCTGCTTACATACACGCTTCTTTGTAAGTCTATGCAGAGAAACAAAACGGAGGAGGTTAAACTGTGTACAGTTTAGTTGAATTTCCTGTTCTTAGAACACAGTAATTCTTACAGTTTTCTAAAATATATCCTAGTATGTTAGAACTGAGCCTGGTGGTTTCAAACCTGCTACCTGAAAAAGACTGAAAAGCTGATATGCCTGAAGTGTAGAAGAACAGGTGAGTAAGAGTTACTCGCTTGAGGAACTTTTTAGGAAGGGCTGTTCTTTGGGTTTGGTTTTTTTAAATATTTTTAAAGAATGAAATAAGTTATTAAGTTTCTTTTTGTATATTCTCACTCACCTGCTCTGGGTACTTGCTTCCAACTATCTCTGCCACAGTGTTAAAGGAATTAGAGTCTGGATAGGTCTTAGCCCCCATCTTCAGGTGCACAACGATCTTAGTGCCCCGGAAAGACATTCGTGACATCATTTCAGCATCTTCCACAGAGATGCAAGCAGTGGGAATCTGAGGCACATCAGGCTGGTAACTTTGCCACCCAGTATGTGGGCTGTGAAAAGAAAAATAAAAACACAGTGTTAATGACTTATCTCTGTAATTATCATTATTACAGAATTATTAAAAGGAGTACTTTCACTACCATCCCCAGCAGACTCTGGAAAAGGATATATTTACTATTAACTATTTTTAAATAAACCTTTCAATAAAATACATCAAGTGTTTTTATACTAATCAGAATATCTGACTGTTACCACTCTGTATGTCTAAAAGCTATTCTGTGTCAGCTCTATTTAGGTCATTGCCAAGCTTTGACATTGCAGTAGCAAATGCTCTGATACCACGCTTCCTTCACTGCTTTATCAGGAAGAAAAGCAATGAAAAGCCAGTAAGTGAACAGTGTATTGGGTTTGTGTGGCAAGGTTTTGGTAGCGGAGGGGGGGGGGGGGGT
>VYZV01044418.1:241221-256691 GCA_013401275.1 Pandion haliaetus
TTATATTTTCTCTCCCCTGTCCAGCTGAGG
Source organism: Pandion haliaetus (assembly GCA_013401275.1). NCBI lineage: Eukaryota > Metazoa > Chordata > Aves > Accipitriformes > Pandionidae > Pandion > Pandion haliaetus. Next base: position 241,252 of record VYZV01044418.1, read on the forward strand.
CGGGGGGGGGGAGTGATAGAATGGCTTTGGTGGGCACCTGGTGTCCAGCCAGGGTTAAACCACCACAAAGAGTTTTTAAGAAGTGCATTTTTTTCCCTGTGACAAGTAATGAAATTAAATTCACTACTTTAACTATTTCAACATCAGACTGGAGATCGATTTTGAAGAGCACTAATACGAGACACTTCAGGAAAAATAAAACAATGAGACCAAAAAAAAAAAATGCACATTTATTTGCTCTCAGTACACTGAAGATTTCAACCACTACCTGTAGATGAAAGAAAATTAGAAAAAAAAAAAACAACAAACCCAAACAACCCACAACAATTAACTTTACACAAATTACACAAAGAAGAAAAATATGCACCACTAGATGTAAGGCTTCAGTGTCTTCCATTTAGGAATAGCTATGCTTTGTGGAAATAATAAAAGGGGAAAAAAATAAACCCTTAAAATAATCACAAAGTTCCTCTGACATTCACAGTGCAATATGGAGTGACTTCTTTCCTCTCAGAAAGCTGCAGATGGTTTCGTGACTATTTAAAGCAATTATTTCCCTTCCAGAGGCTCCTTCTACCACTGCTGTATGCAGAGCTAACTGAAATGAGCGATTCCACATCTGACATCACAGGATCGCTAAAAGGTAATGGACAAGTTCCTTAGCAAGTTCCTTCAAGGTTTTTTCACATTTGGCCATTATTTACATATTTCTCATTTTGTTGTGCTTCTGTTGAGATCTTTGGATCTGACTTGCAGAAGCCCTGAGCATTACAGCTGCAGCTGAACTCAATGCTTTTGAAGTGAAGTTGTATATAAAGCCAGATACAGCAGAAAAAAACACATGTGGGAAAAAGAGAAATCAGGCTCTAGATATATGCCCAAATTTGCAAATACTCTTGATATTAAATCATTCATTGCCTTCATTTCCCACTTGTAAAATGGGAATAAAGATACTCTTTGTTTCACAGACAGGAAAAAAAAGGAAATAAAAATACTCTTTGTTTCAAGAGGACAGACTCAATGAACACTTGAGAACCATTCTGATACCACAATAATGATGATCAGAAATCGATGGGTATACAATTACATGTCCTAAATCTTAAAATAAGCTTAGAACTGCATGCTGAAATATTAGGGTAAAACTGATTAAGCAGCTCTCCAGTACTGGCCATACTCTGCCGTAAATCTGTAAGCTGAAATAATACATCTGCAACCCTTTATTTCAGGTCTACTTTGTAATTCTCACGTTTCAGTCACTACTCCAGAGGTGTTTTCAAAATAAATAAAATATTCAGCTATCTAGAGGCTTCTTCAATATTCTTATGAATATGCTATTTCTCTATTTGTCTTGGTTACTAAATTCTGACTTTATCAGCGAAATGCCAGTGAATTAAGTTTCTGAAGGAAATAGCTAAAGCTAAATCATATCTTTACCTACATGTCACCCTATGAAGAAGGGCTAGAGTTGAAGCTTTCAAACCAGATTACAGACATTCTTCACATCAGCTGTTACAAATTTTAATACTATTTATCCATATATTAGTAACAGAATTGCAGAATGGTTGAGTTTGGCAGGGACCTCTGGATGTCATCTGGTCCAACTCCCCTGCTGAAGCAGAGCCACCCAGAGTCGGTTGCCCAGAACCATGTCCAATATGTGAAAATCTTCACCTATGAGCCTGCTTACAGTAGCAGACTGTTTATACATTTAATGTTTATACATTTAAACAAAAATTTTTAAAAATTAGGGGGATTTTTAAGGCTTCTAAACTGGAAAAAAACCACTAAATTCCTGGAGGAGATGTGGTGAGGAGAAAGGGAGAAATCTATTTTGTAAGGATATAGATTAGGTAAAATGTAAGAGATTATTCAGTTCTATTTGTTTAGAAGAATAAATCCTTCTCAACAATAACAAGTCATATTATAGTCAATAACATAACCTGCAGAGTAGATATGTATAAACATTTATTTGAAAAGAAAATACTAAAAATCAGTCACAGAGGTCTTACAGGAGCTGCTTCAGAGTGTAGGCAGATCTGTTTATTAGGTGGCAACAGTTTAGGAAGTTACTGCTCCTAGTTGTTCATGGCTGAACCTCATATGAAGGCTGATGCCCCTTCTCCTCATCAGCTTTGCAGGTTGGGTAACCAGTAGCTCACCTTTGAAATAACGGAGTTACCCTGGTACTCAGAATCTCTTGTGCCACATAATCTTCCCTGAGTGGGATAAACTCATACAGACTTGTAAATTCTTTTTTTTAACCCTTTGTCATTGTTAAAAAAAAAAAGGCCCCCATCAACCCCACTTTAAACTATGACAATTTGCTGCAATTTGCTGTTTAATATTTCTTCGAGTGTTTGGAGATATACCCAGCATGTTAACCAGGAGACCTTCCAAAAAACATAAAGAACACACGGGAATAAAAGATGACAATTTCATGTATTAATGTTCAAGAAACCCCTACATTCAACAACTGAGCAGAAACAAACAGCTTCTGCTCATTTTAAATGAAGCCATTCATCTGTGTCTTCTGGCAAGATTATGTCTTATTACAAATATGCCGTGTACACTGAACTGCAGTAATTCAAGTTTTATCACCACCTGTATTGATTTCACTCTCCTTATTATTTCCCGAGATGCTCAACAAAAGAAACCCCTAAAACAGTATTGTTTCTCCAATACAAGTTGCAATTACATTTCTTTTGGATGCTCAATGCCGATGCCCCACCACAACTGTGAATAAAGCTTCTGACAACCCACTGAGACGCACGTGTGCTTACTCACCCCAAATGAACTTCCAGGTACAAAATTTACCCCAGCTAGCCCCAAAAATAAACCTTAAAGTCACTTGGTAGTCTCACATTTTTTGTGCTCAAACTACTATTTTGCCAAGATTATAAAGGCAAACCCAACAACCCAAATTAAGACATTTTAGCACACGCAGGCAGAGCCAGCAACTGTTCAGAAGATACCAGGACCTGAAGGGAATGGATGACTGTCCAAATGATTGCTACAAAAAGGGAAATGGACCCTAAGCATTACCAGTACAAAGGCACAAGGCAAATATCACCGTACTGTATATTCTTAATGTTACAAGATGAACTCGCAGAGAAAATATTTGTGGCAGACAGTAAGCATCCTGGGATATACCTGATTAAAGTTTACATGCATGCAAAATACGCCATGTGTTAAGTATAGCTACATAATAAATTGCTTCAAGTGTCAAAGAGTACACCAAAAAAATTCTAAGTAAATTAAGCCCCTTTTGTGCAGAGATAACCAAAAACTGGAAAGGCTGCTGACCATATGGCAAGACCTGAGCAAGAATTAACTAAACAAAATAAAAAAGAAGTTACTAGCAGACTCTGTGTTAACAGATGAAGATGAAGAGAAGGAGTCCTGAGTTTGGCTCAGAACAGGGTAAAGAGGATGTAGTTCAGGAGGAAGAATTTTGGTACTGGTGGGCAAGGAAGATTTTTTTTCACTGAGTCTGAACAAACATGACTTTGTGGCTATTCTTTCTAAAGAAAAAGGATTTTACTAAAAAAAACCCTCTGACTTGCATTTACCATTCCCTGTCCCTTGAAAAAGAAAAGAAAGAAAAGGATCACATAAAACCAGCTAGGGAGATCACAAAGCAACCCTGACTCAGAATCAGTATTCACCTTTGCAACATTGGTACCTACAGGCAAGCAACATGCACCTCTGGCGTTTCCTACTAACATCTGGGAGTGATGTCCACTTCTGCTGCTTCAAACCCACACTCTCTCTGAAAATGTCATCCCGCAAAGCCTGAATTCATTTTGCAAAACTTTAATGGTAATTAGGCCATTTAACATCTAACATACTCATAGTTCAATACCATAGTTTGGTGTTTAGTAGAGGAGAGGGGGTGTGCAGTTTTGGTTTTGGTTTTTTTAATTTATTTAACACAAGCACCTGTTCTTCTGACTTCAGATCTACTGGATCACCTCATCTCCATATTTAAACTACTTAAAAAATTGAACAAATCTAGCTAGATTAATCCTTTATAAACCTATTGATGTTAACAAAAACTCATCACCCTTGACATTCCTGTTCCAACAGCTGACAAGATTCAGATAAATGAAGTGGTTGGGTTTTGCTTTTGACAAACTCCTAGATTTCACATCTTGGAAAGTATTTAAGAGAAGTATCACAGTATGAATAACAAAGCAGAGGAAAGGCTCCAAAAAATAAAGCATTTTCTCTGTTAGAAGTGCACAGTAATATTACATCTTACAGAAAAGTGTAAAGGAAGGATAAAAAAGTCAAGAAGCAGCTAGTTAGTTTCTCTTCTGAGTAAAATAATCAAATGTGAAGAAACTAAAAGGTGTGGATGGAAAGATGTGCTGCTGGTGTCAGGTCAGTTCTAACTCTTGTTACTGTGGTAGCTGACCTCCTAATCTTTGTTCCAGGACTACCAACTCTTATCTCTAAAATAAGCTAAAATGCCCAAGGGCAAATGATCTGTGTAAGAACTAGTGCTTCAAGCTAAACTGGATGCTCTGATGGAAAACACATCTCAAGTTGAAACCTCAGGCAAAGATAGCAAATCTCCTACAGGGAGAAGTAAGCGTGACATTTCAAGAACTCTAACATGACTAAAAGAGAAAAAAAACCAACAAAACTTGATTATACAAAAGCTTACAAAGACCTGCTTCAGATGTAATGTGTATACACTCTACCCCAATGCACAATTCTTCACACCAACCTCATAAAGCAATCTAGGGTTGGGAAATACAAAATGAATGCTGTCTAAGTAGCTTTAGTTTACTCACTCATACAAACACATTGTGAAAATCTAATTACATACATGACCACCTATTTTCTACAGGACCTATGCCACATTCACTGTACCAACCACATGTAAACTAAACATTCATATCAGGTCAGCTAGTTTGTTATTATTGACTTAAATCATAAAATACATTCCTGAATGGAACCATGAATATATAAATCACTAGCTATACCCATAGCAAGATCACAGCCTTAACTCTTGATAATAGGCTCACATCCTCCTCATACTTTGGCTCTGTTTTTTCACTTGTATATTCTACATATCACAGAAAACACCCTCACATACAAAGCTTTTCACTTTAAAGGAGTGATGGAACACCCTGTAACAAAACAGAAGAGAAACTGTACATCTTGATCTCACGCTTAGCTACAGAGAATAGTTACTCATGAGTGCCTCACTCCTGTATCTTTCTCTTCATCAAGAGCAGCATGGCAAGGGCTGAACTCCATTCAAGTGAATCCCCTTTTCCAGCACTGTGAAGTCCTTACAAAACAAAACTTGTCCTTGTGTGCACTCAGACTGTGTACATTCTTTCAAGATTCTCACTATCTGGATAGAGAGTCCAAACTGTAACAGAATTAGTCAAAATGCCAAAGTATCGTTAATCTTCTCAGAAGAATTAGGTCTTTAAAAATAAAATCAAGACTATTCCCCATTTACAGCCACTTGGCAAAATATAAAAGAAAAATATTCAGCCTAATTTTGAGTTTCTGTCATCATTTGTCCCAAGATTCTCTTGCTTTGTTTGCTTCTTATATTGGCTTCGTAGGATTTGATTTGTCGGTTTACAGTAAGTTGAAATAATAGCAAGACTGCTAAATTTGAAACAAAATATGAATATGCACACAAAATTTTAATAAACTAAGGAGCAAAAATACGATGTAGTACAAATATGAAATTAAATAATACAGCAGTCTGCTGCAGGTAGAATATTTGGAGTCTAGTTATACAGCCTCTTCCAGATTACTTTGTACCAACCTTTAACTGATGCAGCATCTGCACAAGTGTAATGAAGTGTAAGAGAGACTCCAGAAACTATTGCCCTTACGAAGCAAAACTCACTTTGAGAAAGAGTACAGCATTACTCTGTCACCACATGGACTCCATTTAAATTAACATTTAGAAAACTGCATCTAATCAGTGCTAGGCAATCATTAAAATTAGGTTTTACCAACCAAGCATAATAGCTTTGACATAATTACATATGTGCCAGGCTACAGAATGCAACTAACATGTATATGTTTGTATTTCATTATAATATTGAGTACCACATGCACCAAGGGAATTCTATGATAAACACAGAAGCTTTTAAAAAGTAGCATGGATTAGATAAGGTTTGTCAAACAAGGAGCAGAAAACAACTGTGAATGGTAAAATGATCAAATGAAGCAAGTCCAATGAATTCCACCCTGGGACTATCCAACTGCTGGGAAAGTTGAAAAGTCTGCACAATGCTTTCCAAATGTCTGTAAGAAATGGAGGCTTGCATCAGCTGCTCTTCAACTGAAAAAGAAACTTTCTGCATCTTACAGAGATGAGGATGACTCTCCAGCAGCTGACAATACCTTGAGGGAACCATTTAAGTCATACACCTGTTTGGCCTCCTTCGGCTCAACATGAGCAACCAAGCTCCCTCCTCCTGTGTTTACATCCCCGCACTGTGAGAACGCAGCTGCCTGCTGCACGCTACCATAGGTATGTTAGCACAGGGCTCCTGGAGGGAATGCCGATGACAATCCTAATTGCCAGCAGCTGCAAGGCTTCTGGCTTCATGCAGGTTCTTTTTATTTTTTGTTGAACTCCTGGCTTCTCAGCCTTGAGCAGAAGCCGTATTTATATCTTCAGTGACTCTTCTATCAGCAGAGACTAGTGAGCACAGAGGACAAATTAAAAAAACCTCACTGGAAACAGATGTTATATTTTATACCTACAGGAAGGATATAAATAAATCCAAACAAAAAACCCAAAACCAAAACAACAACAACAACAAATTTGCTTTACTTGGAAACCAGAGAATCAAAGAGGCATCACAGGGCTAGCAATGCATAACCAAACTAACAGCTAGCTGTCTAGAATACTGATCAGGCCTTCATACCTCCTCCATTTAATAACATTTGTTATCATTGACAATGAATTCTTACATTAAAATGATCAGGCACGAACAGGTGTGAAGAGGCATCAGAGCTTTCAGGGTAGGATCAATCACTGTATCAGTGCTTCCAAGACCCTGCTTCGCTGCAGACATAAGTAGAAGGGAAGGTCAGGCTCTCCCATACACAGGCATATACATTAAGTCACACCAGAAACTTGAGCCTCCTGTGGCATTGAATACAATATATTATGGGACAGTACGGTGAGGTTCCTCCTCCTTTCGAAAGACGGTCATAGTAAAGGGCAATACACAGCCAACACTCTTAGTGAGCTGAAGGAAAAGGGTAGGAATGGAGGATACTGGTCTTACCCACCATAAAACTTCTTCGTATCAATCAGCTAACCACAGAGGTAAATAGAGGGGAGTGAGGTCTGAAAGGAGCCAGGGGAAAGTTTCAAACTCACAGAAGAGGGCGTGGATGGTGCTTTTCTTCTTCCCTCCCTTCTTCACACTACACACCATTCGGAGCAGTAGTACCCTCTTCGGACACTGTCCTCCATAAAAAAAATGAAATACAAACCTATCTTAAACTCAAACTTATTTAGGAATAGTTTTCCCTACAATAGGCTGGGGCAATGCAAACAAAGCCTCATGGAGATACATTTTTAAAGTGTAAAAAGCAACACTTAAGGGTCAACAGGAATACAAGGACAGTCTAGAAAAAACCCACAAGGTAGGAATGGGAATGACACAGGGAAGCACCAACAGCAACTGTGTAAATGAATAAAAGTGGAGAGCTTTTAAAAGTAAAAAAATAGATAGAATAACTTAGGTATTATCACCATAGATAGCATGGAAGTAAATCCCAGAAGTGAAATAGAAGAAAGGAAATGGAGAAATCCAGTCACCTTTTCTGCTGTTTGTGAGTGTAACCCTGTTTCCACTGAAAATCAGTGGCAAATCTTCCATTAACTTCAATAGAAGGTGGGGAGAAGGGGAAAGGCTTTAAAAACTGACTGGATATGAAAGAGCAAAGGGCCTGACTGGATTCCGTCTCAAGCAGTGAGCAAACCAAAACCAAGACACTTGTCTGGGTGAAACCCTGTATTTTCCGAAGAAAACTAAAAGTGAAACATCTTCACTACATAAATGCTTCTTTTACTCCCACAGATCTAATTTCTATGAAATGTTAAACTCCTTTTTGATGTTCTATTAAACAATCCAACACTTTTGCTGTTCAAGTAAAAAAAAATAACTTCAGGTCAAGAGAATACAGACTATGTTAGTAAAAATAATACAGAGGGGGTACCACTTATTTTTCCCCTCAAGTGAGAGATTTTAGTAGTGCCACATGAAAGGAACTATTTTAACATCACATGTTCATTATATTTGCCTATCTAGTTCACATATTATACGACACTCACACAATGTAAAATGCAATGTAAATGCTTAAGTGATAAGGACACTTTATCTAGTAGTGTATTACACTGATTTGATAAACTGGTTCTCCAATAAAATGGCATGTTTTTATTTTCAAACCTCAGGCAGGTCTTGCCTGTTGCTCCAAAGTTACAGATACACCCTGAAACTTGAAATCCACTGTAAACAGAAAAGTTCCTTTTAGCAGCAGAATATATTTTTAAAGCTTATTATAACATTATAACAACTCCTGTGAACTAGGACTAAATATTGAGCAGCACAGCAAAATATCATGCCAAGCATGAGCATTCTTTCCCCAGCTGCATTTGTTGACTGTGGCAGATTCTTCCAAAAGCTTCATAATACATCAGATGAAATACAAAATGTCCCAATAGGTACATATTTCCTCTGAACAGCTTCTTTCCTGGCAATTAGTGTTGCGTCTGGGAAATGAAGAGTGTCAGGTTGAAAAAAAGAAATCTTTCTAATGCAAACCATGGTTGGGAGAATGACTGAATCAGTTCTGGGGATCTTCCTGTGCTGCTGGTTTCTTTGGGAGCATACGGGAAGAACACCTGGTACACTGCAGCTACCATGAGGAAATTAATGTAGGGGTTTCCTGAGAAAATAGTTAAGTCTTGAGAATTAAAGTAATTTTCCTTCCTCAAAAGGAAAAGAGAAATTGCTGTCAAATAGAAACGCTTTCTCACTGTTTTGGTTTACGTATCAAGTTTATCGTGCTCTTCATTACATACTATATACTCATACTACTTTGCTTATTGTTTGAAGGTTTGTCCTTTTCCTATTTAATCCTGGAGATACACCGATTCCTTCATCATCTGCTGAAGGGGAGAGAAAAGACTATTCTCAATCCCACTCTTACATTTTATAGATTTCTTTAATATCTAATAAAGAGTGCCTAGGAGAGTCTCTCCTGGAAGAGAGACTGTTTGAAACAATACAATTTTCTTTCCTTTTCATTAGTTGATACATGTTGCTGAGGAAAATGTTGTTGGAAAACAGGTAGCAGGCTGGAGGCTTTTGCTGGAATGTACAATAATGATCATGACTTTTATAGTCTGTACATAAATTTAAATTCACAAATGCTTTTGGACCTTAACCAAGAGATACAGGCACACAGCCAGTCAGATCAGATGAACTGTGGCGGTGGAGAAGGTGCACTGGGTTTAGGGACATGATGAGATTCCAGACTACCTGAAAACTGACAGCCATGAGAATGCCACAGCTCTCTGAGCTCACCTCTGGTAGCTCCAGGAGAAGAGGGCCGTCAGGGGGGACCATGGTCTTTTCCGCTTCCTCGAAGCCCGTCTGTCCTGGGTGTCACTCTTCTCCTCAGACAGCCTCCATGAGGAAGGGCATGCAGTGAGTCACCTGCATTCATAGACTTGTGCACACACCATAGCCTTAGAGATCAAGATACGAAAAAACTGAAGCCCACCTAGTGCAACACTGCAAGACAGTAACAGAATAAAAAGTGGAGATTTTCTTCCCAGCATTCAAATGCTAAGTAGGAATGATTTTTTCCCCTGAAGAACACTATGCAGGAAAATTATTTGATTGTTAATGATTAATGTTAACACTGAGACCACATATGTAACTTCATCAATAATATAAATAGAAAATATTTTTTAAAACTGTATCTACTTAGAAAGAAGTGTATCACATAATTTTAGAAGCAGAACTGTATTTTACAAGCTAAAACGCCCAGGCTGAATTGACTTGCAGCTGTCAAGCAAAAATTTGTTTCTGTAAAATACTCTGTACTACACTTCTGTGTAAGCATAGTGGAGTTACTTAAATTATGCACTGGAAATGGTACTTGTTTCAAATCTAGCTTGTCCATAAACAGATAGTGAATTCTACAGAGCAACTCTGAGTGTGTGCAGTTCGTAACTATTCATCGCAAAGTTTACAGCAGTTGTTCTGTAAGTGCAGCCCAAAGATCACAGGCAGCTTGCAAAACCTTGGTACACCCAGACCTCAAAGTGGGCTTTCAATAGTTTCACCTACATGAAGATTCACTGACCTGCACGTGAATCTTTGTGATGTAGCCCATACACTGATTAATACCAGTATTAACAAAAATCTGGGTTTAACAGGACAGTGCTTAATCCACAACAACCACTGAACTGTTCGTCTGCAATGAACAGCTCATGGTTGACGTGACCCATGGTACACTGCAAATCACACAGTTATCACTTCTTGCTGACAGAGCTATGAAACTATTGAGTAGCCTGGCTGCAAAAATGCTGATAAAAAGTCTTCTTCCTTGGAAGTTCGTGATTTGTCAAACATTTAGGGGCAACAGACCCATCTTGGAGCACCCTTCTAAAACCCTGACAGACAGGCTGTCCAGCTCACTAGCTCTGCTCCCTGTTAACCCTGTAACATCCTTCTGAAAAACTCAGGTGGAGGTGGAAAAAGTAGTGTATTTGTGGTTAGAATTTCTCAGCCACAAACATACTTAGACTAAAAACCCCTTCAAGCCTCACAGATAATTTCTCTAATACCCAACAGTTACCCAAGTATACCAAACTGACCTGAGCGCTTTGAAATCTAATTATATTTTCTTTAATCAGCTAGATTGACTTAAGAGGAACAACATCCTCTTTCTATACATCTTCTGTTTATACAGATACACAGCCAAGCGCATCACATGATGAGCCGACACTGATCTAAGCATTTAAAATTGTTCTTTTTCAAAATTTTGTATTAAAAGTATGACCAATTACACTAGTTTCAATTTAGACACCTTACGGAGGAGACCCTCAGAGGAACAAACAGCATTCTCCTCTCCTTTCTCAGGAAACTTCTACAGACAAGCATTACCTGGAATTTTGATGCTTTACAGTGGTGTTCTCCAATTCCTTGTCATCTTTTTGCACTTGCCATCTTTTCACTAACTCTTAAGTCATTCTACTAAGTAACACTGAAATATCCAAGGAATAACAGGTACTGCTCTATATGGGAAAGGGTTAAAGGAATCCATCACTGATTGTCACTGAGAAGTACCATACAAAGATTTACACGACTGAAACCTAATTTTAGGCACTGAAAAAGTTACACTTCTAAAATCATAAATTGCAGCTGCACTTATTATTCCAAGTCGCTCTGCTAAAGTTTTCTCATGGGTATGCCTCTCCACATCACATTTCTGGCAAGACTGAAATGTTAGAATTCTCTCAGACACTGCAGCACACCATTTGTGTTTTCCTAGATTGTCAGCTTTATAAACTAAGTAAAGGAAGAGGGAGAAAAAACACAGTTACAGCCTTGGATGCTCCCTCATCTGGCCAGTGTTGAATCCCTGCTCCACATCTTTGGGCTTAAGCACAAACATAGATCCCTCTAATGCCCCTTCTGGAGATACAGAGTGTGTATTCAAGCTGCCTGGTCCCTGCACATTCTTTCTGGCTCTCCCATGTCCCTCCAGCAGCAACTGCAGCCTTCTCAGAGCCTGAAACTGCGAGCCCTGAGGGTTATTTCCTCCTTTGGAGATTGCAGGGAGAGAAACTTAGAGAGACACAGACCCTCCCTCAAAGAAGTATCACAGTCTACTCCCTGAAAAGGTGCAAGCAATACAGAGATTATAGAAGAACAGCTAAAACTTTCCTCACATCCCACCTGTAAACTCAGTCTTTCCAAACTTCAGACTTTTGGCAAAATCACATTTGAATCCCAGGACCTGATTTCTAAAGTTCATGTTGTTCTTGATGACAAAGAGCTGTTACTAAGAAAAAGCCTTGTACTTTTATGAAATTCCAGCTCCTTTGTGCTCTTTCCAGTGTCTTCGACACTTTCACGGTGAGTTGTAACTGAATTGAACTCAAAATCCAAAGCCTTTGAGCTACAGTCAACCAACTGTTTTTAAATATTTACATTTGAAAATATGATACGCCAAGGAAATGACCTGTATTCTCTGTCATTCACCTCCTGCCAGAGCCTTCCCCCAGAGCTCTGTTAGGTCAACCTGAAACTCAATCTAGCAGAAGTTACAATCAAACACACTACATTCTATTTTATCATAAAACACCATGGTTATATAATGGATTACTTATCAGCAGTAGTCACCCACTGTTATGTAATAATACAACCATTGCTTGGTTTTGGCACAGGCAAATTATTGCAGAATCTGCTATTGACTACCTAGTAACTGTTTAGAAGAGCTGACTTTTAATGTTGTCTTCTTTACAGTAAACAATGTACAAATGTTACACTAAATTAACATTCTGTCCTGGTTTTGGCTGGGATAGAGTTAATTTTCTTCTTAGTAGCTGGTACACTGTGGTTTGGATTTAGTGTGAGAATAATGTTGATAATACACCGATGTTTTAGTTGTTGCTAAGTAGCACTTATTCCAAGTTAAGGATTTTTTAGTTTCCCATGCTCTGCCAGCAAGCAGGAGTACAAGAAGCTGGCAGTGAGCATGGCCAGGACAGCTGACCCAAACCAGCCCAAGGTATATTCCGTACCATAGAACGTCATGCTTAGTATATAAACTGGGGGGGAATTGGCTGGGACGGGTGGATCGCTGCTCAGGCATCAGTCAGTGGGTGGTGAGCAATTGCATTGTGCATCACTTGTCTTTTCTTGGGTCTAATTTCTCTCTTTTTGTTATATTACTTTTCACTACAATGACTATTATTGTTATTATATTTGTATTATTATTTTGTTGTTGTTGTTGTTTTGGGTTTTTTTAGTTATTAAACTGTTCTTATCTCAACCCACGAATTTTACTTTTTTTTCCTGATTCTCCCCCCCATCCCACTGGGAGAGGGGAGGAGTGAGCGAGCAGCTGCATGGTGCTTAGTTGCTAGCTGGGGTTAAACCACGACACATTCAAAAAAATATTACCACTACTTGCAAATAGGGAAAGAGAGAAATTACGGTGAGCTACTCAAGATCCCATGGGGACACAAGGCAGAGTGATGAATGGAACTTCAGAATCCCTGGGTTTAGTTAATTCACATGATTATTCTCCCTCATCTGACAAATGTATCTAACAGTACAATAGGTTCAATATCTCTTGTTGAGGTATATTTTGTGTGCTTCACAGTCACCAACAGACTAATGTGATGAAATCCAAATAGAAATAGGTAAATCAGAAACTACGTGGTTCCCTTCTGTTTCTTACTCTTAAAATAAATGTTCTTCTTCTGTGATCACAGTAGATTAAAAATCCAGGAATTGCAGTCAAAGTTCAACCCTGCTTAACAATAATGAACAGAAACATATCAACCTCCTCTGTTTCACAGAGTATTTGCAATATTCATATTAGACAGCCAGTGCAGAAGTACTGCAGACAGTGACTAGGAAAGCAAGGTAACGGTGACACAGTTTAGCATGAAGTCACAGACCCTAGTCACCTACCCAGCTAATGACATATGGGAACAATCTATAAATACCAAACCAAAGGTCAGATTTAAAAGGAAAAGTTGGAAGAGGACGAAGTTACGGCTTTAGGTTTGCATCATCCTCCTAAATATAGAAACAAAATGAGAGAAAGTATAAGGTGCCTGAAGGAGCAGACAACAGGCAAGTAATCAAAGCTGGCATCACTGGCAGAGCAGAGACAGGAGTTGGCACCTCTCATTTAATAAACCGGATGGAGAAGGATTTTCACCATTTAGCCCTACCCTGCAGGCAAGACCAAAGGATTAGTATTTGATGCAACAAGATGGACATGATAAGAGAGAGGCTCAGGTGACTGATTGGATTTGAAGGGGAAAACAAAGCTGGAGAAAAGGATTAAAGTAATTGAAGTAGTTACACTTACAAGGCACAAGACATTACTTCTACAGGGAAGAGCCCATTATTACTGTTGGCCATCAACATCAGGCTACATTTAGAAAACAATTCCAAACAACAACTGTGGAATAATTGGCTCTGACTTCCTAAAATCACAAGTCAAAATTTGTGTGCCATAAATAAGGGGTTTCATCATACAAACAGGTCTAGCTTATCATACTTAAATGCCTGACATAGAACATAGTAGACCTAACGCAGCAGGGTGAGGCCATCCTATGTTGGCCATCAACATCAGGCTACATTTAGAAAACAATTCCAAACAACAACTGTGGAATAATTGGCTCTGACTTCCTAAAATCACAAGTCAAAATTTGTGTGCCATAAATAAGGGGTTTCATCATACAAACAGGTCTAGCTTATCATACTTAAATGCCTGACATAGAACATAGTAGACCTAACGCAGCAGGGTGAGGCCATCCTATGTGAAGACAACATTTAATGAAATAACACAGAAATACCTTACCATATGGACAAGCCACAGGCAAGACTGTGGGAAGTGGAAGAACCAGCAAAAACAAGAGGCCCCCTCCCCACCGAAAAATAATGCAAGCATTCCTGTAAAGAGAAATCATAGTATGTTGGAGCAAACCATCCACGTTTGCTCACATGTTTAAGCAAACAAGGCAAAACAAAACGAGGAATTAGCATTTCCCAATTCTCTGCATGACTGGGGCATAAACCAGAGAGATTGTGAATATTAACAGTTGACTAGTACATTAAGTATATTTTAAAAATGGCACCTATATTTGTCTGCCTGTTTGCTCTGCATGACATAAGTAAAAGTTTACATATCAAAATAAAACACTTTGTTGTATGCATGAGACAGATTCTGAAGCACACAAATCCAGCCAGAGTCCCTACATAAACCTGTGTTCACTATTCGAAATCAGCAGTAAACCTTGAAAAGAATACTTCAGACGTTTTACAGCAGTTACAGTATTTTTCATAAATAAAACTTTAATATATACATGCTAAAACTGTTCTGTAATATGTAGATAATTTTTAGTAACATTAACAGATTAAGAACAATACCAGATAGATTCTGAAAAAGTATCTCAAGTAGTACAGGAAGTAGAAACAATACTCAGTGGGAAGTACAAACTGGAAAACCAATTATAAGACATGAAAAGAATAAAATTGCATAGGCAGGTGAATCTATACAGTAGACCTCTGTACAAGCTGTTTCAGCATTGTCTGGACCAAAATAAAAAAGTGAGTTGCTGTGTAACTTGAAATTAATGGAGTTAATCCTAGAATACATCAAGAAACAGAGCCTTTACT